>JAOBYK010335690.1:0-17832 GCA_025434845.1 Phenganax subtilis | reverse complement strand
ATGGGAATTTCTATTTAATGCCACGTGATCAAAAACAACCAATTAAATGACGATAATTTGATAAGGTGTTATATAATATTTATTAGCCACCCCCCAAAAGGGGCGTTTCAGTGAACTATTACAAGTTTGAATCCAAACTTAAACATTATGGTTACTAATTTTACAAAGTTATTCCAGTTAAGTTATTCCAGTCAAAGTCATTCCACATGCATGGATAGACTAGTTTCTGTAGCAGCGAGCCTGGCAAGCGTGATTTAGATGTAGGCTATGACGTAGAGTAGGTTGGCAGTCTGTAAGTCCTAGCAGGCAAAATAACGTCAATTTGGCGTCGAAACCAATGTCAGGTCATGCTTTCATCGAATTTCGAACGACTGCATGGTTTCAAAATTCACCAACAAAATTTAAACAAAAAAATATGTCAGTCTGATCGGATCTCATGCTTCTAAGGAATGACAACAATGGGTTTGGTCAGTTTTTTATCTTTCGAAAACAATTGGAAGTGCCAAATAACCATGAGAAAAGGAATTAACTTCCGTTTTTTTTAGCCTGCAATTACCCAATGGCAAAACTCATCTAATGTTTCGTTTTCCATTCTACAAAGTGGCTCATAGCTACATGCTTTAACTGGCCTCTGTATATGTGTATCCATAATCTATAATGTCGTATTTGCATGTATAGAAAAAAATAAGCAGTATTTTTCTTGATGACTCATGAACAACTAAACGCTAAGCCGAAAATAATTCTTCATTAGTACCTGTATCATACTGTGAGACTGCGGAAGGAATTGTCGTGATATTGTAGGTAAGTGTCCGACTTAATTATTGGTTTAAATGATGAGACTAATGAGCAATAGCAAATTTCCGCTGACTTTCAGTGTAAGGTCTAACGAGAAACGTTAAGAACACAAAGCACTATTCCATAAAATTCTTAATAGACAGATCCTACTGCATGGCAGCTCTATTGACTTGTAGTATATAGATATGTTTTGCCAATTCTCAAAAAAATTCAAATATCATTTACCTTTCCCGCAGTATAGCTCTTTTGATATTCTCCATGTAACGCTTATAGCGGTTGTCACTACAACAACCATTCTCTTTCCAGTTTAGGGTAGTCAGAAATAATGAAAAATCAACGAAATTACTGAACTTTTTTCCGATAAAATAAATATTACAACTAATGCTATATAAAACCATCACACTTTTACCGGCATTTTTTCGTGAACCTTTTGATATCTTGACTGAAATTAAAAGTTCATAAATATGTTTGAGAAGTTTATGAAATGTTTACAAATCTATAGTCAAAAATACTTCACAAAAAAGGCAGAAAGTTATAAATTTGTGAACTCTTTTCATGATCTGGTAATTGAGCCGCAGTTCCGCTCTTATTGCGAATTCAGAGTACAACTGCCACTACCAGAATGCCATTCGGGCATTCAATGGAATTGCGAACACGACGTCCCCAAAGCATCATGAAAGTTGTAATCAGAATACCTAAAGAGAGGAAGCGGCTACTGATAACGACTAACGATACCACTGAAGACGCAATAGCCTGTGTCTGGAGATATTCATACATGTACCATAATAATAAAGATGGCAGCCTGTCGATTTTAATAGACTCGTTTTCTGCTCTAAACAGGATCATACTAACTCAGCCCCAGAACTAGATTAACAGTACTTCAGTGCAGTTCATTGAATGCTTGGATCAAAATATAATCAGACCTGGGCCCAGTTGTTCAAACATGATTTAGCGTGATGTGATCGACCTGCTGGTTTCACGTCTATTTCAGTATGTCCATTGAATAGTTTCAAACTTCGCAAACATATTTCTGGTAGATGAGATTTGTAAAGCATGATGTTTCCAAGTTGGAAGGCAAACGTCCACCAACTTTTCTTCAAAATTAAGGCTAACCAAGGATTAAGCTTACCAGCTTTCAAAAATTCCGGCTTCTGATCTTGGTTATGCTTCATATTCTGCAAAGATCGGATCACTGCAGAAAAGCTTGAGCAGACAATAGTTACAGCATAGGATGCCCAAGGGTATTTGGTCGTATGCTACTAATGCTACAATCCTGGACAAAAATAATGGTACACCATTGCCATGGACCAATGAATTGAACATCCTCTTAAATTTAAGATCTACAAACCTCCCCTGCCCCCGATTCAATGTTGGGAATGATTTTCCTGACAGTTCCGCTTCAATACAACATTGTATCGGGAGCTAGGGGGTTCTGAAAATGGCACTTTGACGACAGTAAGTGAATACTTGTCATTGTCTGCTGTTATAAGAGAGAGGGGAAAATTTCATCATTTCTGCAAACTTTGCCAAGGGTTTTTGTCCAGGATTGTAGTTCTTGTCCTGCAATAGACCTGCGTCATATAATTCTCGAACAAGACTGGCTGCAAGGTAGGTGCCTCTTCGATTTAATCATTTCCTACCTGTTTACACTATACCAAATTCACTCTTCACGATATCTTCGTTTGCTGTTAAGAAGCAATAACTATACCAGCAAATATTGACTAGGCTGACAGATTTTGTATATTTCTTAGTGTCATTACCATCAAACTTCATGGAGCATCGATAGTTGCAAAATTTCAGCCGCTCCGATAGCAATCTGGTATAGTGTAAACGAGGCCCTAGAACCTCTACAAAGTAAAATACATAATATGCATTTCAGTTTGTAGTTAAGTGAGCATGTTATGTTTACTTAACTAAATGTGCAGTATTTCCTAACTTATGCTTTAACTAAACAGATAAGAGATTTCAAGCGCAAACGATGTGCTCAAGTCAAAATTCTGCATCCTTTAACAAACTCTACGAGGCCAGGTCATTGCAATAGAGATAAAACGAAGATATCTCAGATAGAAAACTAAAGCCTGCTTTGTTAGTGCTAGTCCTATTTCGCCCCGCAGTAACTGTTATACTCCATTCCTCTTCTTCGTACAGTATACTAAAAATAGTCAAGGCTTTTACTCAAGTGCCAACAACGAACAAATCAGATGATTAAGCTACTGCTGAAATATTGCAGACACGAAACAAACCTTGGCAAAAAACCGCACGAGAATCTGAGTTATTGGGCTTCCCGAAAGAGTTCAGAAATAGTAAGACATTACGAAGGTCGAGAGTTGTTATGCGACTTCTGAAAATTTCGTACATTCTTTTTTTACTTGTCGAGATTATTACCATTTTTGGGTAAACTTTCCGTTCAAAAGTAGAAACAATTTTCCCACGAATGTATCAATTTTGCAAACTTTGCATGGCTATATTTTCCACATCTTATAACATTTCGCAACCAAACTTTGCAGTGTTACTACATCTAATATGTTGTTTTCAGCTAGGATGATGAATTTACTCCTTTTTGCCTAGATCAATATTAAGTCAAGAATGGGATATGTGTATTTGCGTCAAGAACAATGTCATCATGCACATGCACGTTTCAGTTCTGGGCATTTCACGAACAACTGCAGTTTTAAGCGCAAACTTTACTTCAACCACTAGCCATATTCCACTTTCAGTTCATCCCGTGCAATGTATACAAAATAGTGATTTTCTGAAATGTCTAAAAATTTCGATAGCTGGCCAGCCATGTAAGCAAATTCGGCTTTCCAAACAAATGCATGGTTGTTCTATGGCTACGTTTACACAAAACCGGTTCCGAATTTAACCATTTTTCGGCCGGCCATGTTTACTCTTGAAAGTTCTTCTATTAAAAACATTAGTTCAATCCTGCTCTACTATAGAAGTTTTAGACTCTAATTAAACTCGCCTTTGAATGGAGGTGAATTCGATGTCGTAGCGGAACCATGCAATCTCGTGTAGCTAAACGTAGGCTATGCGTGTCAACTCGACTTCGCTGGCACATAATGGACGGAAATTTCAATCAAGCATTGACAGTTATCACCTGCAAACGCACCTGGTTATGTAAGCAATCGAAACAATAACAGAATATATGTATTCGAGACATTACGCCACCATTGCACGCAAAACTGTTTCTCGTTTTTTGCCATTACTTCTCTACCACAGCGATCGGGCAACGTTGATTCGAGAAAGTGGTTCTTCAATTGTTTTATATATGTGGAGATAACTGAGTGATAGCACCGTGCAGTTTACAAAATGCAATATAGTGAAATGAAATCCCATGATGTACGAAATTTCACTGTACTGTCGCTATTTGTGTCATGTGGTCAACCTAAAAAACATATGTTTTTTAGGTTGACCCGCATGGCACAAATATTTTATGAACATGTTTTTAAAATCATGTTTTCAAGTTCGACATTCTTTGTCTTTTTATGGTTTAATGAAAATATTTCCCATGATCGCGTTTTCATGTTTTCGTGTTTTTTTTTCATGTTTTCACAAGTTTCCCACGTCTGTGTCTTCGGGCAGTTCTGACTTCTAAACACAAGTTTCTGCATGAGATTTTACTGTTTCCTCTAATTCTTACCAACGCTGTTCCGTTAGATTCTACTCGTCATATCTTTGCTCTCCGTGTCTGATTTATCCGTGTTCGCCAGATAATCGTTCTTGATCAGCAGAGCCAGTGATAAGTAATAACGGACTTCTTGGAGTATCCCATTTAAAGCTGACAACTTTGGACAACAGACGATAAAACGGGGGGAGGGCAGAGGAGATGAGTATCTTTACCTAAAAATCGCAAACCCAGTTTCCAACGTTATATATGCTCACTATTTCTCTTTTCCCGAGTATACTAGCTGTACCAAGGAATCAAGAATAAGCAAAACACTATTTGCTCGAACAGCCGTGAAAAACATTTACTTGATTATTTCAATCACTGATTGGCATAACTTATGGGAATAATATCTAGTTATACTTCGATGACGTAGAGCTTGATTCTTTTCACAGGTTCATTAAACTGTTAATTTGTTGCTGAAGTTGTTAACTGAACCCAGTACTTTGTAACATTGACCAGTCAACAACTGAAAAAATTTTAATAGTTTTGCTACAGCACGAGCAGCCAGCGAAATATATACGTAGGCTTTTTAGGCAGGCATTTTAGCGACATTTTGTTCTGCAAGGAAATCCGCTTTATTATTGTATGAAGTTAAAGAACTTTCAGTTTCGTTGTTCAAGGAATACATAAGTATGATTTGTATATTGAGCCAATCCACCAGCTAAACGCGCGTCGTATAATCGGCCTCTGATCTTGGCATGTCTGGACTATGAATGAAACTGTCCAAACCATATGGTCCAAACACGCTGAGTCCGAACTGTATGATCCAAACTGACAGTCTCAGTACTTATGATAATACTCTATCATTATCCCATTGCCAGATCGAATGGCAGGAAGTGCTTACTAGCTGATTGGAGAAAGTTCTAACTGCAACCTGAAACAATTTCCGTTTCGAAACAAACGTATCTTGCCAGCGCCCAGCGGCTTAACTTTGGTTGTGTGCAATCTTAGACCAAGAGATTGTATCATAGGAAATAATCGGGTCTAGTGCGTCACTTATAAAGAATCACTTGAAGCTGCATCCCAAGGTCGCTTTATCGACTGAAAATAAATAAGTGAGCATACAGTATAACTTTCATCAAGTAAAATACTGTAGTATTTTGTGTGAATATTGTGCACGAGTAGTCAAGCTAAATAGAACTTCTCAGCTTCGTTTTTGTCCACTCTTTTAATTATTGGCGTCTGAGTTCGATATATGCCAAAGAAACCGTAAATTCAAAACAAATTTACATACTTTAAAGCATCTCAAAGTAGAGTGACAAAGAAACCAAATATTGCTTAGCTAGAAAGGGATCACATGATTTGAAATGGGAGATTTGCATATGAAGCTAAGGGAGTCTATTGATTTTTTTCTTAAATTTTGGCTATTCGTTTGTAAGTTTTTAGTTCTTTCCCTTTTCGAGACGTTGAACAGCTGAATGAACGCTGAATTCCATTGATTTCAATATTGGAAGAACCGGATTTCCCATATTTCTAAAGTATTTTATAACAATTAGAATCAGAATATGGGATGAAAATTATTACAGTTTGATATAGCAGTTGTGTTTTCATGCCTCACCGTTACTGCGATCAAGTTAGCGATTAAAATCGCTGCAGTACTGAATCATGATAAAAGTGAAGTAGTCTGCCATTTGATCACAGTTGATATATGATCGAGGTCGTCCGGCAGTGCGAATCGGTAAGCTGTTTATTATGCAAACCTTTTAAAATATATTGCATAATTTGTTTCTAGCACTCTGCAGGGAATTCAACTAACTCATCCTCTTTTTCCACAATCATGAACGCAAATCTCTTAGTCTGGTTTAAGGCAAAATTTCTTCCCATCTTACGCTCTGTGTGATTGTTATTATTAAATCACCTTTGGCAATAATGCACGTCAGCGTAGGCGACGAACGTCAACACCACCATGACTAAGTGCGGCACTGCCCAGTTTTTTATTGAATAAAATCGAGTACAGTCATTAAGTCGTACATTTCAAGTAGACGTGGAATCTCTGAATGCAACACGAAGGAAAATTCACAGCAATTAGTCAACAGAGAGCAAAGAGCATCAATATGTCCTTCAAGATCTTCCTTACTATCCTGCTTTGCGAAATTTATTACAGTTCAGGTCAGTCTGTCTGGCGCATTTGAAGCGGAACTACATTTGCATATGTTGCGCACGCCCTTGCTGTTGCTTAGGTCTATATTTCAATAATCAGCTTGTTTATTAAGAATTTTATTGCAATGTGGCGAAATTATCCATTTAGTATAAAAATTAAACCATCAGTCGATTTAACGAAGTAATATTCCTTAAAACGTGAAACTGTTCCTATAAAGTCAGGAATACACGAATCGCAACTTTCTCAGCTTTTACTTATCTTGCGTCTTGGTACAGGCTAGCTGTAGTTCAATGCACAATGCCATAACTGTTCACTTCCAATCACAGATGAGATTTAGAGATTTCTTCTTCTGATTCTAAAAGCAAATGCAAATTATACGAGTAGCATTAAATTATAAGACTAAACTCTCAATTTTAGCAATTCCAGCTCCAATACCTCAAAAGTTTACTATCGGAGATGACAGCTTCAACTGGGCGGATGTTTTGAAAGCTCGTCGAGAGATTAACGAGAGCATCGCAAGATCTGGAGGTTCTGCACCGAAAGACGATTCTGTTTTTAATCTTATTGTTGGAATTAACGCCAAAGAAAGAGGTATTTAATATCCAGTACCATGAAATACTATTCCAGAACTGGCTAGTACACTACCTACCATTGATCCATCTGAACTGCCGCCCCATTATAATATGTCTCTTATACCAGAATAAAGGGAGTTACACTCTTTTAAAAAAGTACCGTGGGCATACGCAGAAACATTTTATGCTGTTAGTGTTGAACTGATATCTTTATTATTTTTTAATACAGGGAATGGAGCTGTTGGAAGAAGCGATGCGAACGTGTTTCTGTTTCAAGGAGACATTGAAATGAAGAAAAGCGACGCTGTCAGTTTGGTTCAGGGAACGTCACGTCACAGAAGAGCGGTCATGAACAATAGAAGAAAGTTATGGCCGAAAAATATTCCTTACGTACTTGATAATTCCGTGTGTAAGTTTTGTTCGAATGTATTTTTCGTACGCCAATGGCAGCACCAGCAGCGGGTCCACGTTTTATTAAGCGCACTTTTGATACAAGTGTAAACGCCGGGGACTACTTTAATCAAGTTATGTTTCTTAGTCTTAGAACGGTGTCTGCATGAAGCCGAGTTGTTTGGTTGAGCATCCTCTCTAAGCTGGTTCTCGGCTGCTCTACATAATCAGTAATATACCAGGCACACAATTTACATGGCCCAACAGAGTAACTCACCATAGTTGTACAGTCGTTTTGGCTTTACATTCTAATATTCAAAGAAATGAGTGTAAAGAAGACTTGATGTCCAATTTCTATACAATGCTGCTTCAAAAGCAGAAGCTATAAACCCATAAAACGCAAGAGGGCTTTGCCAGAACATGAAAATCTTACAATCACGGGGAGAGTGCAAAATGTGCACAACGGCCATGACATGCGATAGTAACAACCTTGATTTTCGGCAAAATCAATGCAATTTTTAAGGATGGATTAAACAAAATGCAATCCAACAAAGGTATATGATAAATATCTTATTAACCTCGTTTTTTCGTTGTGTACGGAGAAGTATCGATTTCGGTTTTTATCGCACAGACCTCCTTCCTTCGTCGCTCGGTCTGCATGAAAACCTCAGGCAATACATTCCCGTGTAACGAACCCACGGTCCTACTTGCAGTGCAGCTAGTAGGTTAGTAAGTCTCTGATACATATTCTACATTTGCTTTGGTATAGACTATGTGGGAAGGCAAATTCGTAGAGCGATAGCTGAATGGGAAAGCACTTTACCTTGTATGGGTAAATGGCAAGATGTAACTAGGACAAGGAGACCAAGGAATCTCATGTACTTCTTCCGTGGCAGTGGGTGAGTGCGATGATAATATTTATTAGAATGGAAACACATTTTATGCTGGGTTTTACAAAACAGATTTGGATAACAAAAGGTGATGGCCAACTTGCTGTTGCAGTTGCTGTATATCATGAAGAAATGATGTTACAGTGAAATTCCGCCATACAACCACCTCGTTGATACGACCAAAATACTTTGGTGGAACGGTGGTCATATTATCGGGCTTCCACTGTTCTTATTCTTCATGATATATGAATGCATATATGCGTGGCCAGGTTGCTAACACACTTCCTATATTTCAGATGTTACTCTCAAGTTGGTATGGTAGGAGGTAGCCAGAGAGTTTCCATTGGAAATGGTTGCCAGCAGCATGGTGTCGTTGTTCATGAAATTGGTAATGATTGCCTTCTCTATATATTGCATGGTTTTTGAATGAAAAAATTGGTGCAAACAGTAATTAAAGCCCTGCATTGAATCAGGCCCACATGAAGAGAGTTTTGATAATAAATAATCAGGTACAAGAAGTTTGGTCTTCTCTGAGTGCTGCCAGCTGAAACATACGGCTAAAAATGACAGCAAAACCTGAAGGGTTTCGTTAAATTTAACCACATAAGTCCAATTAAGTTTACCAACTACACACAGGCATGTGGCAAGTTATTTAAAAAGGGTGCAATTTTTATTAAAAAGGCACAACCAAAAATGAGAACGCACTTGAAAACCAAGACGCAATTTGAAAAAAGTGCAAATTGATGAATGATCTCCAAATAAATAAGAATACTATACACAGAATTATGCAGTAATATACTACATTAGGCTACATAAGTATTTTGTTTCTGTCATATCTGTTTGTTTTAAAGTTTCTGTGCACCCGCACTCGCAGTGTACCCATACAGTTGTGAAGACAAAAGGCAACGGGTGCAACTGCACCTGCTGCGTCCGTGTTTCCGGCATACCTGCAAATCACCTTTGGGATGTTTTGCTAAAATAAATTAGCAAGGAGCACTAGGCAGATCCCAAAAGCCAGAAGTATGAGCAAATGCACAGTAGAATGAGCATTTGAATTTGAAAAAGTTTGAAATAATGGTTGATATATACGGTAGCATCTAAAAAAATTTGAGATATCAGTACCTTGTGAAGAATTCTTTCAACTGATTCGTCCTCAGAATAAAAATACCTATATAATGTATATTTAAGTTAGCAGACGATTCTTCCTTACTAATTAATTTCCTTTGTTCTTTTAAGTCCGAACTATATTAATTGAATGCCCAGTACAGTTATGTCATTAATTAAATGCCCAGTACGGTCGGTGGCGCAGTCGCTACGGCATGTGCCTTTCACCAATGAGGTTTTGGGTTCGATTTTCAGCACGGACTTGACTTTCTCAAGTGAAAAGAGTCTGTCAACTGCTCTGCCGAAAGTCGTAGGTTTTCTCCAGGCACTCCGGTTTCCTCCTACAGGGGAAGTTGAAAGAAGGGGGGGGGGGAGGATAATCAGATTAGGAAAGTAATATCTCAATTGCTGTAAAGATAAATAGCCTAGGTTAAAGTATGCACTTTGACGTAGTAAATACATGATAATTACACTGAACTGTAAATTAGTTATGAAAAGCCCGTGCAGGAATAACTAATAAAGCATTATATCATGATATCATATATCTTAGACAAACAGTTTTCACCTTGTTTTTTGTTAATGTAGGTCACGCAATGGGACTGTGGCATGAGCAATCTCGGCCCGACAGAGACAGATACGTATCCATTCAATGGCAAAATATTATTCCAGGTGTGTAGCAATTTTCAACCCATTGTGGACAATGACCATCTCGGTGTTCTTCACCATATTGCGCAAACAGCACCATAGGGTGAAGCAAGTATAGAGCAAAATCAAGAGCGAATTTCCGGAAGTGCTTGATCACTTTGAAGATAGCAGCAACACAATCTGAGACTTCAAATGAATGTGTTTACCTGCATAACTAGTTACAATACTTTATACATTTAAAATGAAGAGTCTATAAAAAAAAGGTTTTAACAAAATGGAATGAAGGAATAGCTATATTCAAATACAAGAGAAAAAATAAAAAGTTAAAGTTAGAAACTTGAAACGAAGAAAAAGCTGTCCAACACTCTTATAAGCAGGAACTGTGTCACCTTTTAATAAGACCATTGATGAATGAACTGAAAACAGAACTTTATGAGAAATCAGTAAGACATTAGCAATTCTGAGTACACAAGCTAGTAGCTATGAAGTTGAATTTTTTGAAATTTTTTCATGAATTATTAATTGCATTCTTGACATCCGGGTTTCTCCAGAGTCCACCCGACCCATTCTTCCGCGCGATCTATATATTGTCAAAATCTCGATTTGTGTCTGTTTGTTTGTCGGCAATCCGGGACGTTTGGAATTTAGAAACTGCCGGAATAAAGGGGGGCGGTAAAGCACTATTGCGCACACATGTTCCAGTTGCTGTTTACGAAGGTTAAAATTAGCTTCGCGTATTTATATTATCACTATATATACAAAAGCAAGAAATTATAAGGATTGGAGTACTATCAAAAAACACACATGGCAATGTTTTATCATATCCAAAATATGAATTGCGCTGCTTGAGCATTCTACGTATACCACAATCTGTATATAAAACAATAGATCATACACACAATGAATAAGCACTTTGGGTTGTACGAAACCTGCGTGTACATATCGGCAACATTTTCGTTGCGATAGTAACTCCTAGTTTACAAGATAACTTGCCTTTAATTTTCTATTTGTTTGTTTTTCAGCCATGAGATTCAATTTCCAAAAACACTCGTCTGGTATCAACAGTTTTGGAGTCACATACGACTATGACAGCGTGATGCACTATGGGGCGTATGCTTTCTCTAGCAATCGTCAGCCGACAATTCGACGACTTCGTGGTACAGGGGGACTGGGACAACGACAGGGATTAAGTTATAAGGATAAACAGCAAGTAAAATTGCTTTATGGCTGCACAAAAACAAAACCAACCGCTAAACCATCAGGTACGTGGAGACTCTGCAAGACGCACGCAATGAACGGCTATATAGTACGTACTATATCGTAAAACTTTTTTCGATATTTCGTTTTCACTCATGAATTTCGCCCACCGGCAGCGGAAAATTGCCCCGATGGCATCAGCTAGTGCAAAGTCACCACTAGGCTGCCGAAGTAATTAAGTATTTTTGCCAGCAGCAAGCAAAATGCGTCATTGCTGCAAACGAAAAGTCTTAATATTTCAGTAAAGTCCAGGTTTAAAAGTAATGTGCTTTTGAGATGAGCAGAATAATGGTTAATTTAATCATAAAAGACAATAATGCTTTTGGCTAAAAAAAAGTGCAGATCATAAGTAATAGTTTACTGTGATCTTGATGTTTACCACTGCGTTAACTTGTAGGCTGCACAAGAGATATTGAATCTGCAAGAAATTGCATTCACTGGAAAAAAGCTGGCTACTGCACCAAGCAATTTGTCGTCTACATGAAGACAAATTGTTGCAAAACTTGCACTGGTAAGAATAAATTTAGCTCTTTTTACGCGTGCAGATGAACAAGGATCAACGCAAGCAGTCCAAGGACAAGGCAAATTTTCCAAATTACCGCACACAATTGTTCGATAAAGCGTTGGGCGCTTTCCTCGGAGTGCAAAACGCGGAGCTCGTGAACAAACTTACTTGTTTTACATTTTCATAATTCTTTGCAGAGACGAACTTTGGGCAAAGCTAGGGGCTTATTGCTTTGCATTAGCCGCCCCTTAGTGAATTTTTGTGATTCTATGAATGACAATTGCGACGCTCAAAGGCCCAAACAGACCTGGGGTCGGTTGCTCAAAGCTGGGTTAGCGTTAACCCTGGGTTAACCAAAAGTTTGAAGCAAAATTTTTAATCGCTTAATTGTTTACCAACTTAACAGAATTTTTCCAAAGAGCTGATCTATGTGAAAAGAAGCCTTTATTTGCAAAGTTTGGAAACATGTGGACATACAGAAATTCACAAACCAAACAGCTGGTTAAATTTTAACCCAGGGTAAACGCTAACCCAGCTTTGAACAACCGACCCCTGGTCGCATCATATATAGCGTGACAAAGGGTTGGCTACGCCACTGCTGTAAACGAGATTTATATATCGGTAAGATCTAGATCGAGTAGCCGGTTGTTTCTTAGCAGGATCAGTATAAGAATTCAGTGACACTCTAGCTGCGCATCTCTGGCTTAAACTTTCAAATTAAATATCATGTAGTAAACTATGTAACTTTCACTTTCCCTGTTCGAAAAATAGGATTTCTATGCAAAAAACATTAAGACGCGGACAAGCAGGTTAACTAATCTTTGAGAAGAAAGATCTCCTTTCTGCAATCGCCTGTGTAAGCAGTCTAGGCCTTTTTGTAAAAAAAATAATATTGATTGATGTATTCATGACGTTTTTCAAATATTTCTTCAGGATCAGTGCAAGTTTGCAATAAAGTAGACGCGGACTATAGATGCCCTGGTTGGAAAGGATATTGTAGTAGCTCCAGCTATATGAAAAGCTACTGTCGAAAAACCTGCGAATGCTGAAAGAGGTAAGTTGACTTGTCCTTTCATTAATTTCATAACCAAATTCTAAATATACAGCGCTCGCTAAAAGTCGCTTGGAGAAAATCACGAAAATGACCACATAAAAATCTGAATAGTACAACAACAAAGGCCTAATCCATATAAATTTAGGCCCGGTTTACACTGTCAAAGTTTCTCTAAACAAAGTCGAAATTTCGGATCGTTAAATCTTAAGTCTTCAAGGATTTGCTAAAAATGTTTAATTAAGGGAATTGATACAGTGCTCAACACTGAGCTGCTTCACTCTGATATTTCTTCCAAATTTTTTAGAACGTAGAATTTCCCTGTGAAAAATTCCTACTTTGATCACAGAAAATTTGATAGTGTAAACCGGCCTTTAGTTCAAAAACTCATTATTTATTCATGAGCCAAAAACAAAGAAAATCACTAATGTGAAGGAGGTTTGGATATCGGTGTTTGATATTGTAATAAAAATTTAGCCAACTTTCAGTTTGATTTTCTCGCAAAATACGCCTTAGTTTGTGAAGTAAGCTCAAACACTCGTAAAGAGGACTTCCTCCGATGTCAAACCTCCTCGAATTTTGTTAAAAAATAGTGGGCTTCGCCTAGTATTTTTAACTCCTTTCGGAGTTTGGAAATCGGAAGAAGTCCTCCTACTCTTGTTTCAACTGTTACTTAAAGATAGGTAAAGAGTCTATTATATATCTGAGCATGATTCTGTACTATCTACGCGTATGAAACTTCCATAATCTCACCATTTTTTTTCTTTACTTTAGATGAACCTCACTGGCGATCTACGTTAGATTTATAGGCTATGTGCACACGCAATAACGTTTTTGAGCGTTTTCATTTGTGTTTTCAGGCGAAAACGGATGCAAATACAAACAATTTAGGACAGAGGCTACAGCTAATTTAATATAAAGAAAATATTTTCCCTTGAAAAGTGTCAACTAAGCTCTAACACGAGATGAACGAGACACAAACGTCTTTCGATACGCTGAAAACGGCGCCCGTGCACGTAGCCATATTCTGCATGTTCATGCACTATCACCCGGGACTATGATCAATTCACATGCACTTATCAGTAAATTACATATATTATATTGTATAGATAAAGTTTTGATCAAATAAAAGCAAATCGAAAATAATTGTGTTACTCGTTAGGTTTTCAAATATATTCACTTTCCAAAGCCTTTTTTCCACCAGGCGGAATTTTCCGTGAGGAAAATAAATCTAGCGACATGATTGGTTCGCTTGGCGACGAAATATATTGCTAGCCAATCAGTTTGGTAGATTTATTCTCCGCATGGCAACGGAAAATTCCACTTGGTGGAAAACAGGCTGTAGTGTCTGCTCATGGTTTATAGCGCACTAAAGGCTGAAACGTCGAGACCTCTTTAAATTTTTCAGGTGTTAGAGGATCTTGCATCCTGCCACTGGCACTTTAATATATACTGGCACACATGCTTATCCTTACGTAGTATACGTACCTGCTATCAGTGCATGAAAAATTTTGAAGTAATCATTTAGTACCAAAACATGTACAACAACGTCGATCGCCACACCAAATACCTTAATTCTTCTATAGGCGTTCTGTTAACGTCTTAATTAATGGTGCTTTCAAACTAGCATTCTAAAAGCTAACGAATACTAATTCATTGAGAAAATTCAAAAGGAAAGATCACATGTTACTTATCTGACGTACGTGATTTTAGGACCTTGGTACCGTTTTGTTTGTAAAACGTTCTGTATTGTTACATATTGATTCGTTACTTGAAGCCGGATTGCAGACCCACAGTGAAGGTATACGGAGACGGGAAACATCACAAAAAAAAACGCTCATTTTCTGTGAGAAAGGAATTTTTTTCAGTCTGATAAAGACTTCATACAAACAGCGATACCTGACCGTTTCGAAAAACAGTTTAAAAGGATGCAAAGCAATATATATATTCATATTTTGTAGCCATAAAAGCGACGTTTTCTTTGGCAGTTCAAACTAGTGCAATATCTCAAAAAGATAGTTGATACCTGAGCACTTTTCGCTAATAAATAACGTAAAGCACTTAGAACTATCCAAGAAAGGTTTTGTTGCTTTTTTTCGCTCATATAAACTTTTCGCTGAATTCCCCATTCCTCGCGACTTGTCTGAGTCCTTTTGAAACTCAGTACTCATGATGCAGTTCCCGCCTTTGACCACCAAAGTGGCTTTTTCCAATCACAAGGCTTTACAGCAGGAGTTAAGCCTGCAGAATTCATTAAGCGAAGGCAAGGGGAATTGAGTTAACTATACACGCGATCAACGTAACTTTAACTTTAAAATTCACGGCTCAAAAATAATGCAGAAGAAAGTATTACAAAGTATATATAGTTATAAGGCATGTTTTCTGATACACGCATGGTTTATTTTGGTTCCTCACTTGTTTCACTCCGACTTAGCACCGCTGGCACATCATGGTGTCTGAACGAAGGGAACATGTCACGCATAACTGAAAAAAAATTAACTGTCATTCGGTAAAATTCTTTGAAAGTTGTTTAAAGCTTAAGTACCTTTTCTTCAAAACCTGCGTTACTTATTAAAAAGTTTGTTATACGGCATTAAGCATTTATCTTCGAAAAAAACAAGGAATACATCATTTGAATGCAAGTAGCGCGGTACCTATATGCTCGATAAAACCAACATTTATCAATATATTGCATCCTTTCCACATAAAACAATTTACAAAAATGAAGTTCTTTGAATGTTTGCATGGTGATTGAATAGCTAATATAGCTATAAGTTTTTGAGGAAACACCATGTAAATTTATTTACCGTCATGCATAAATAAATTTACGTGGTGTTTCCACAAAACATGTATACTAGCAGTTTACAAAACTTGACAGTAAAAGATTTAATTTTTTAGCTTTATAAAGTAACTAGTATTTTTGGCGTTTTGTCTTAAAAAGTTGTTCGTTTTTTTAGTAACGGACCGTTGATCCATTCCGAGTAATGGACGGCCACAAATGCTTCTAAGTCAATCGGGGTGCGCTGTTCCCCCGGAAGTGACGCTTGCCATATAATAATTTTCATGATAACAGAATGGTAAAAACACGTGAAAAGAAGACGACACATTTGTCAGGATCGTCAGTTAAATCCTCATCCACAAAGGAAAAAGTTACCCCAACGTGACTGCAGCGTCTTGAACGTCGTGAAATTTGAAGACAATCTGTGTTGAGTCATCATGTTTTGCTACTTTTAAAACCCTACCTTGCGTATAAACGCCATTATTTCAGTTGATATTTTAAAAAAAATGTTCAAGACTTAGCTACGGTACATCAAATTTTAAGTTAGACTTTGCTGCATTTAAGCTGCATTTGGATAAGATAGCTTATTTAGTGTTGTAATTACAATGAATCAAAGAAGGGAAACATTTTTTGTGAGGCTTCTCCTCAAACCATTTGCTCACCAACTTCACCCGACAGGAAAGAAATATGCCTGTTAGCAAAGCATTTAAATGTTTAATCTCAAAATTTGTCGTTTAGTACTTACAACCATCGGTCGCCCAGGAAAATTTTGTCGCGTAAGGAGAATTCTTCATTAGCTCAGGAGGTTGATAGTTGACCGCATCCACTAAGATAAGAAATATTGTTGAATATAGGACTTGCATGATCAGCATTTTTCAATATCAAATAATTCGTCAACTCAGGGGCGTAGAAAGCTTATGAGGATTGGGGGGCTGACTCTTACGAAGCCCCACCATATCTGACGCCGAGCGAAAAAATTTTGAGAATTTTGAGGCTCTACTCCGGAAATGACACTTTTGCATTTCATAAACCTTATTTTGGTCATCTTCAGGGCTATGTTATTTTAGTTAAACTGCACTATTAGCGATTCGGGTAGTTGAGGTCTTAATCTAACTGAACTGAAGCTGCCAAAAAAGACCTTCAACGTTCACTGCAACTTGCAAATTGCTTGGCGATCTTAATTAATTTTAAGTTAAGTAGTTTTTTGGGGGGCCAAAAGATATCTCGTCCCCAACAATCAATATTGGGGGACTACAGACCCCCGGCCCCCCGCTTCCTACGCTTGGGTCAACTACTGCATGAATATATCATTTTTGTTCTGTTAAAATATAGACATCACTGCATGAGCTGCTGTGCAATTCTGACTGGACTGGCAGTATGTTATTTTATATATGATAAATATGAGATCAATATTATCCTCAGAAACTTTTTCGTTGGAGAGAAGTAAATTCGTTTCAAGTGAACGATTTTGTGGCACATTACTGCCAAACAAATTATGAAATAAAACTTGCTAACCACAAACAGTACATATTAATGACTAACGCATGATTACTGACAATATTACCTCCATATCTCATTCTGGCTGGCATTTCTGAAATCTCCAATTGATACACGGTTTTATATCCTTCGTTCAGTGCATTTGTAGACTGTTTGAGTTTAGGCCGAGGTGGAAAGTTTTGTCCAAGAAACGGCGGTGGTTCCATTCCAGTGTCAGCGCTCCACACCATATAGGTTTTCAACTAAACACACCGATGAAAAATTGTGAAAAGGGGGCCGGTTGTTCAAAACACTCCCACACATTTTCTAAAACTTTGAAATCAGATCTTATGTGGTCAAACATTGGCAGTTACAATGGGTAAAAATACATGATTAATGTATTCAGTTAAAAAACTTTCAATTTCGTTATTCAAGGAATGTTCAAGGAACTTATCCATGCACCGTTTAGCTAAACACGCTTCGAACAACCAGCCCCTGGTGGGTAATTTACAATAACGAAAATATTTATTTTCTGTCAGACGAATGCAAATGAGGCAGACAGAAATGAATATTTTGGCGGCACGGGTAGTTACC
>JAOBYK010335579.1:0-17852 GCA_025434845.1 Phenganax subtilis | reverse complement strand
CTGTAAATATAGCTTAAAGGAGTGAATAAAAAGGATAATGCATTGTTAAATTGAGTCGAGTATCTTGAAGTATAATATAAAATATCCTGCGATTTTAGGCGTTATGTCGAGACAAGACTAATGTGAAAGCACTCTATAGAAAAGGCAGGGTGAGTTTTTGAATCAGGTTTGTCACCTCTATATCACGGTTCATGCGCATATTTTGTAATTACGACAAAGTTTGATGAATGTGACCGTGATTAGCAAGGTCAGAAATAGTACATAAAGTATTTGTTATTGTCACGTTCATGCATGAGTTATGGATGAGGCTCAAGTACAATCGCAGTGCGGTAGCTATTGTGGTCCGTGTATAGATCTGTAGTCATTCAGAAAGTTGACCGTTCGCATAAGTTTATTTAAGTATTACTGACTTTGACCTGTTTCCACTAGACGGAATTTTCCGTGCGGAAAATAAATCTAGCAACGTGATTGGTTCGCTTCGCGGCGAAATATATAGTCAATCAGTTCCGTAGATTTATCTCCCCCGTGCAATATTCTGCTTAGTGGATAACTGGCTTAAGTAACCAATGAGCTAATTGGGCACTTGAGGAAATGAAAGTAGACCGGGGCCAAAGGTGTAAATTCCGGAAATAAAACTTCTCCACTTGCGTGACCAATTCATAATTACTTGGAAATTGACAACGTTTGACCAAATTTAAATGAATACACTGTAAACAAAAAGGCCTCGAATTAATGACTGTGAATTCGACTTTGCAATAATTTTGGAAGTTTTAGAAGCTACCCTTTTTAGTATGTATTTCTCTTGAAGTAAGGTCAAACGTTCTATACCTACTAACTTTGGCGCTGCTTAGTCTAGTGGGATGTTTTGTTTTTGGATTCTATCATTTTGGAACATTCGGCTCAGTCCATTATCAGTTCTAAAGTGGATAGTAGGCTTGAAAGAACTGATGATGCAGTGTAACTATTATCTTTTATGATCTGGTCTGTGACGAACCTTGTATATAGTGTAGTTACACGCATAATTGTTTTAAAGAATGTTTAAAAGCTTGATGTGTTTCCTAGGCGAAATTAGCGATGCATTATCCAGATGAAGCTTTTGATCTTTTCCAAAATGTGTTAAAACTTGACCCGAAGAACAAGGATGCTAGAAGTTACTATATTATTGCTAAGAAAATGATTCAAGACTACAGAGTAAAAGAAAAAAGGCTATTTGGTAATATTTTTCATTAAGTGTATAAGTTCAACTTGACTATGGCTTTGTCCAAATCCAGAATTAGAGGGCAATGCCAATCTCGTTTCCTGGATCTGTGATTTTTTATTATTGCTAAAACGCGAGCTTAGATGAGCGAAACAATCCATATGTTTGTAAAGAACTGTAATTTTTAAGTTCTTTGAATGTTTGCATAGTGACTTTATATCTAATAGAAGGTTTTGCGGAAACCCCACTTTAATTTGTTTATGGAAAGCTTTCGGTCCGTAAGCTGGGACCGTCATTTGCACTAATGACGATCCGGGCTCACCGACCGAAAGCATTGCATAAATAAGTATACGTGTACGTAAATCGTAGAATCTTATCGTGCACGATAAGATTAATTAATTAATTAATCGTGCACGATAAGATTGCTCGTAGAATCTTATATTAGAACTGTACTTTTTGTGGCTGGAAATTACTAATGTATATTTCGTAGCGTGGTTTGAAACCGGACAACGACTAATGTGGGTGAGTATTGCGTCAATCTGACACGAGAATTAAAGCTTGTATACACTTTGTACGTGTGTTGGATACGTTGAAGTCCTCCAAAAGCAGCACTACAATTTATATAGTTACAGCAGCAAATTTACGTGGACTGTTAAATTTGTCAATTTAACGGGCTTGGAAGATATCAATTGCATTATAGTATTTGGCTGAAGGTCTGATTTTAGGACATCGCACATGGCTTACCCCAAAGCTCACGTTTCAATCAAAGCCAAAAAATTGCGGGTGCGGGGTATGAATTTGCACGAACACCCGCTAACAAAGTGAAGCCTGATCCCAATCCCCTCCTTCGCCATGCACTGATCAGCAACCCGTTATGCTCGCCAGTTTTAGTCTCCCACGTGGTGTGCATGTTAGTTCTTGTCCTTCGCATATCGTTTCCGCGCGCTTTTCTATTTTTAATTTTTTTTTATTTTTAAGTGTTCTAAAAACTTATTAATGGCATTCAATTGCATTTGAATAAGTTTACTTTTTTGGGATATCCTGTATGTAGGAGCATCGAAACAATGTTTATTTATTATAATGGGCACAAGTTTAATGACAAATCAAGAACAGTCAACGGGAAAAGTATGCTCTAATCGCATGAATCCTACCAGTTTAACTTTCGACGTCAAAAGTGCAGCTTCACTAAATCGTTTTTCGTGCAAATATCCTCGAAATGGGTTTAAAGCAACTTTTGTTGCCTTTTTGTGTTTTTGGCGTCCTTTCCTCCAGTGCAGAGGACAAATAGCTTTGCGATAGCGCGGCAAAACGATCCATGTTGATATTTCAAAAGAGAAGACGATATTTTTAAGTTGAGCGCACGAATCATTTTCAGAGTGCGCGTGCTCGATGTTGTATATTTGCACATGATCAATATTCGCACACACTTATTTGCAAGTACTAGAGAGCATGAGCTTTGCATTCAACCGCAAACTTCAGACGCCTGGCGAAAAAAAATTGCCAATATAAAAACAGTAAGGCAAATATAATTAGTTGTGTTAGAAAAGGATATTAAAATAAAACTACTTGACATAAAACTTGGGAATATTAAAAAGTGAATAATAAATGCTGTTATCCCACAAGGAACTGTACCTATTAATATTAGTGTCTTAAAATGTCCTATAAGGGTAAAGTTAAATCTACTTAATATGGATAAAAAACAGCAAACTGAGGTTTTTGTTATAGCTTGTTTGCAATCACGTGATTTTTTAACCAAATGACGGGCAAGTCAACAATTTTGTTGACAATTGTTCCCATTTGGGTGCATCGCGTGTACTGCAATGATCGAATTAAAAAGGGATCAAACCTTTATGTCTTAAACTGTCGTCGAAGTCAACTAAAAACTGTTTTACGGCCATTTTTGACATACTTGCCTGTCATCTGACGTCTCAAAATCACATGATTGAAAACAACCCATTACCGTATTTACTCGATTGAGCGCGGCGGCGCTCTTCAAGTTTACAGTGTTTTAGATGCGGCTCTTATTCGGGGCTGCGTTGTTCGTTTGTTATTTTCAACACTGAGATGAATGAAAGCAACGAAACAGCTGAACGTTGCGAACGAGAAGACGCTTGTTGGTAACGTTCCGATAGAATTGTCCCGGTTGAGGACGATATTTCTAAAAGCAAACATAGAAAACAAGCCCTCCCCATTTTGTGAATAACTATAGTGCGGTGCTCATTCGGGGGCGGCGCTCTTTAAATGTTTTTGCTCGCACATGCAGTGCTTATTCGTGGGCGGTGCTCAATATCGAGGGCAGCGCTCAAACGAGTAAATACAGTAACTAACTTTTTGAATTATAGTTCTTAACTATGACCAATGAACTATATGCGCTTTAGACTAATTTTTGGTTTAGGTAAAGCGAAGGAAATCTATCAGTACAACTTGAAAGAACATACTATAATTTGTAAAATTGCAAGGTTGGTCGCGAAATGTTGTAAAATACGGTAAATATAGCCCTGCATGCAAAGTTGGCAAATTTTGTATATTTTTGTATTACGGGCTGAAAATTTGTAACTATATTACTTACAAGTTTTTTAAAGTTCTTTCCGGGAATTCCTTCTCTTTACCTTGATAAAACTTACTCTAAAGCTATATTGTCCATTCCTGGGGCCGGTTGTATAAAAACGTGGTTAAATTTAACTATAGTTAAGTACGATTATTAACCAACCAAAATAATCGCCTGTTCTGTTGTTAGAGTATTATTATTTAGAACATTTAAATTTATTAGTATTAGGTTTATTATAATTACTATGCATAACTCTCGAAGCATAACGAACAATTAGAATACATAATTAGCTGTACACTATAAAAGGGGTGTATTAGATAGTCCTTTTTTTTTGTGTAAAACTTTCTCCGGTAACAAGTATTAAACGAAATTGTCTACATGTTCAAGATTTAACTACTTTTGAACTACAAAATCGTATAGTTAAAACGTAGTTAAAAGTTTTATACCACTGGCCGCTGACCTTTCAATACTCTATTTCTTATACTTTATGTAGCGAACATGTTCGATAAGTTTGCTGCGCGAGATGCTGAGTGTGAAGCTCGTAATCAGAATACAGACTCTCAAGATGGCAAGGATATTTTCACGAAAGCGGAAGAAGAAGCGAAGGCTAAATTTGGAGACGAAGCTGAGATGCTATCTTCTTACGTAGCACCCAATATTTCTAATGATCACAGAGACGACACATCCACAAAGAAAGATTGTCAAGGTACAAAAAATAGAGAGGGGTAGTATCCTGCAAGTAGGCAGATTTGCAGCCCGCTGACTGTGCTTTAAGCCGGTTACAGACGAGCAAGTTTTTTATGACAAGTTTTTCTCTGCTCGTCTGTATGCGTTTGTTCAAAAGCCAAGCTGCTACTGGGGAACAAGTTGATTTGTAATAGAAGAAATTGGCAAAATACAACTTGTGGTCGTCTGTATGGGTCAACAAAGAAAAGTTGCCAAAAATTTGACCATTCGAGCAACTTCAGTCAGCAGATTCCTATTCAAAGTTGATTTGCTCACAAACAACGAGCAAAGAAAAATTTTCTATCGAAAACTTGTCATAATAAAATAGTTGCACGTACACATGCACATGTAGTTGACCAAGAAACACTTGTCAAAGAAAACTTGACATAGAAAAACTTGCTCGTCTGTAATCGGCTTAACACTTAGTTAAATTTTACTGCTCATGTAACGAAAAATCATTCTGCTTGTACGTTCCTCTTCTAAATGCTTTCATGCGTATCACCTTTGTGAATTACATGGATACATACATTTTATTATTAAATTGCTTCCCATCGGGCTCTTCAGCATTCAGTTACAAGAAACTATTTATATATAGGAACTATTTTAAGATCGTTATCTTACAGGTTAATTGGGCTTTAAACTGGAGTAAAAGGTTTTAAAGTATGTGATTTAATCTTCTTTGTAAAAACACTTAACGTGGCTCCCTACAGTTACCGGCTATTTCATTAAAGTTTAATTTATACATATAAAACGTATGTTCGAGGAGTAATTCTAATCACGAACTGGTTACAGCTGAGTAAATTGGTGCCTCAAAAATTGCAACACTTGATGTTGCCATGAAGATAATGACGCAAGAACTTCAGCCTATTTGACATTAGAAGGCATATATCTTCTGTTTTCTTGTCAGTTTTTTAAAAATTTTCAGTAGAGGTTTATTTTTTGATAATCTAAAACATATCTGAAAATGAAATGCTTTTGTAAAGGTAGATTTTGCGGTACAGAATTTCTTCTCTAAAACTCATTTAATCGTATGAAATTTTTTCAAAATTTAATATTTTCGTCGTCTTTGCATACACTTTCCATACATAAATTATGAAAGAGATTCACCGAAGAAAACTCCTGAAACTCTCAATTTACGTCGAGCACGGTCACCACTGTCATGACAAAATTTCATTTCGACCAGATCAATGTTTTTGCATGCATGCGTGCGTAACTTTTCTTTTGCAAGACGAATTCGCTTGCCGTGGCGTAAATTTGTTTACTTATTGAGCAAATCTTGCACAATTTTAGCTCTACGTATAAAAGGTCAATCAGGGGCGCCTCATAGTCCTTATTGTGGGTATTTTGCACCGAATATTCCTGGGAAAACACAAAAACACTTCTCAGTTGTTATTACTCATAAAGTCTCAAGGAACATATATTTTGGGCTTAATGTTAATGCTATTTTTACTTTTTCGTAATATATGTTTGTATTTGCTAAACTACTATGGTGTCATGGAAATTAACCATGATTGTATTTATATGGAAACAGTATTAAACAAATATAACAACACAAAATGGATACGTACTGTAAATGAATATCGTGTTTATACGTGATGCAGCGTAAATGAGGAGAGAACGGGTCATTTATCTCCAGTCTGGGATAGACATTCGTTTGTTAAAAGTGTGAAAGGGGCTACTACTCGCCTCCGCTCTGCCCCGCACTACCCGGGGTAAGGGGTCAGCTGCACCCGTGAATCCGGCGCCCCTGAGGTCATTGTAGAAATGCGAGAACTGTGTGGTCTATATTTTTAGTCTGGATTTCTGTGTTTGAAAAGAAAAGTTTTAAAAATGACGGAAGTTTATTGTAGGTTATTTCTCTTTGTACGTAGCTACTGATGTCAGTCGCGTCGCTTGCTTCACGAAACTATCGCTTTCGAACTGTATTTTCTCCGTGAAAGAATGCTTCTACGCCTATCTTTTACATCCCTTATAAATTCTAGCTGAATTATTTAAGTTTCCAGCAGCAACAGTCCCAAAGTTTTCTTAGATAATCGATTTTTGAATCTGACTGACTTTTTGTTTTGAAACTGGACTTTCACTTTCTCTCGCGCGCGCCCCTCTTTTTGTGTTGTCCTCGCTAGGTTTGCGAGTGATCACGCCCTAGCTGCAAATACTCACTGGTCACTTTTGCACATAACTGTGAGGGAGCCACCTTCAAGAAGTTGTAGTTTTAAATTCATGTGCAAGGTTGTTCCAGATTTGGAGGCTCTGTAACGTAACGCCCTTTGGCCAGGTGCAGTTTTGTAAAAAGAAATATGTAGGCTGTCATTTGCGCGAACTTTGAGGCCATGTAACTCGGAACGTTATTAGACTTACTCCACAGGTAGCCAGGATCAAGTTGGTTCTTACATATGTAAGTCATCACTGTGTCCCTGTTATGATCCTGCAAACAAAGTTTTGAACTTTCTGGAGTTTTTTCAAATTTGTGCACTCAAATACGAAAGCAGGCACACTCTCGACTGGTCGCTCACCACCATCCTCGGACAAGGAGAAAGATGCAAAACATGCCCGCGAATATAAAGAAGCATGGCACAGCGTGGATAGAAACACAATTAACCGACACATTGACATTCCAACAACTTTTCTATATGATTAAAACAGAAAACCTCAAAATCTAAAAAAACTATACTTCCTTTTACGTTGAGCAAAACGCACTCCTGAACAGTCCAATAATACCACTATAGTGAAGATAATATTTCCCTAACCTTCAACCGCCAATGAGAACTTAATAACAACAAGACAACCGATCAGGGTCTCCAGTCCTATCCAACAACAAAATAAAGAACTGCATGCGCTAAATGCAATATCAAACTTAAATACTCGTTCTGATTAGAGAAGCGCAGGATTCATGAACCTATCATAGCTTGTAGCATATTCTCTAAAAATTATTTTTGCTTTATGAGAATCTCATGCGAGTGAGTAATTTGTTAAACCAGAATTCATCAAAGTCATGAAGGAGTCAATCTTCAATGGTTCTAGACCCATTTGTCAACGGTGAAAATATACTATTCTGACTACCATGCAGTTCTTAGCGGACTCGCTTTTGCTCATTTTTCCTCTATTTGGCGTGGAAGACGACTTATTCAACAGTTAAAAGTCTAATCTGTCCGAATATGCAAAACTTTCGTTCACACATCAAGTAATTCTTATGCAATAACGCGCTGCAGTTCGATTAAAGTCATGCAGCTTTCTAGTTACGCGTTTTTGACACGCACGAGCTCGTAAAAGTTTAAATCCTTCAAAGTTTTATAGTTTTTGCAAATACAAGAACAAGTAGACCCGTAGTTATTTAGAATTCAAAACTCTTAACGTTTCTTTTTGCATAAGATAGGTTTTATTGGAATTTTAACTTTTACGTGCGTTCACGTGCGTCTCAAAAAAGGTTCATGGGCACGAGGGAGAGAGACTTGCTATATAACATTTTAGAAGCGAAATTTTTTATGTTCTTTTGATTTTATTAAAACTCTAACTCAATAGACGATTTGCCCTGGATGTATCTATAGCGGAGGCTGCAATTCAGGACATAACTTTTCTTGATACAGTGTGTATACAAAAGCAAAACAGAACCTATTTTGTTCACGAAGTGCAAATTAAGTCACAATAGACGCGATCTCTGACCTGTAGATTTTATTTATTAATTGACAAGCTTTTGGCCATTGTGCTCTGGTTATCAACTACTTGGTGGCCGAGAGCTCGTCATTAAAATCTGTAGGTCAGAGATCTTATCCTTTGTAATTTGATTATGTCTTAACCCGACCACGCTTCATGAATATAATTACAAATTAGTTAAGTACATTGCAAAGAAGTTTGATCCCTGGCAGCCCTACGTTGCCCATACGTACAAAAATATTATATTCTATGGTTACAAGTGAGATTGAGCCGCTCATAACGAGGAAGGAAAGGAATATATTCTAGCCAGAAAAATGTACCTTTCGCGCTAGACCTTGTTTTTCCAAGACAGCATCGCCACATTCAAATTTGAGATAACAAAAGAGACTTTCAACTTCATGTTTACGATAAACCGCTAACCTCAAACGGCACACTTTAAGATGCATTTGATGCATGTTAGGTTGTATAGCCATAAGTTGTCCAAGGCCCGTTTTAAAAGTCGCGCTACCGTCTGCCAAATGCATATTAAAAAGAATAGAAAATCAGCTGAAACTCCTCGTTATGGATTGTTTTTAATGCATTCGTCTTGGCAGTATAGCGTGATGTTTTAAACAGGCCGAAGAAGTAATTTGTGGTTTAATTTGATGCACCACGTTTGTTATCCTCCAAAAGCGAAAACAGTTGTCTCGCAAATAGGACTTGAAGTTTGGCGTTTGTTGCCTGCTGTGAACGCGAAGGAAAGTCTCTAATGCTTAGAAATTATATTGCAGAACTTGCAAAATTCAAGATCTTCTGAGCTGGAAGTATTGTAAAAGTACTTTTTGATGACTTTGATGATGTTTTGATTTATTTGCCTAATTTCAATGCATAAACCTTATTTGAAATGCTTCAAAATAATTTGAAACTCATGCACAAGTTAGCTTTCGGGTTTTCTTTGAGACGAACTCTATATTGGCTATACCAGCTTTCTGGACTATTATTCTACATAGAGTGAAAATCCTTTAAGCAAACGAGCTTCCGTGAACTGATTTCATGCCTAGTGTAACTACATGTACGACACATATAGCATTCTCTTCTCTGGAGGTGGTTTTCATGTTGCGTCATGTCCCTGCGAATATCTCTTAGTTCACTAAATCTTAAGGCCTGTTCACACGTGCGATTTTTGCTGCGATTTTTCTCCTTTTTGTGTATGTGATCAAGTAGGTTGCATGACTGGCGAGTGCGTTAGCAAAATTGTTGGACCAAGTATCTCGCCAGTTATCCACTCTATCACATCGTTCAACACGAGAAAAATCGCATCGAAAATCGCCCGTGTGAACTGGCCTTTTGGGTTTTATACCATCTATACATACTTTATTATACGTTCTCGAGGCGTCTTTTAGTCTGTCGGGGTACCGAAAGGCACTTCAGCTTCTGCAGTGGTAGTATAGTGTTTTTTAGTTCACGACAGGTATCATTATTTTGATTTTCACGAGCTTGTTCGCTTTGTTGTGCTACGACCACGCAAGGTTGCAGCTAAATTTTTTATTAAGAAGGAAAAATGTGTATATAATACGAAACTAAAAGTAACAAGCAACACTAATAAGTGAACACCAAGAAGAAAAACAACAAATTTGTCACGAAAATATTGCTCGCCTATCATATATATCCTGAAAACAACAATTGCTATTCGATACTTGTTGAAACATTCAATGATAGTGTCTCTGTGCCTGTGGGCTCAATTAATTATAGCTTATTTCGCGATAAAAATTGCGAAAAATATATTTTGCTCGAAAGTCACAAAGACTTAATTCAATTGTAAAGTTTCGTGCTTTCTCAAATTTAACTGTTTTTGAATGATCCCTGCAGATTGTTTACTTTTTTTATGAGCATGCAACTGTACCTAGTATATTAGTATATTAATATATTTTTATTTTTGAAATCACAAGAACCACTGAATATTCAAATCAACTGATTTACAACGCATATACCCGAATCGAGAAATGCGATGTGTTTGTGTATCAATCGCTATTCACTAGCTAATGTGTGATATTTGACTATGTTTTAATAAAAAGTTGTTGGGAAGTGAGGCTGAGCATGATATCAATAATTTATTCAGCTCCAGGTCAATGTTATCCATCGTATTGAAGCTGAGGTGGATAACACTGACAACATGCTGAATAATTTCAACATAATGCGCAACCGCATCTTTCAATTGTGTTGTTGTTTATATCTGTGTAAGAACGATTAGCAAACAAGTGCATGATTGAGACTGGCAAGAAAACAGCATAAGAGCGAAAATTTTTCAAAGGCAGTTTATAGTATTTCGAAGTTCTTTTAATAACAAAGCTAACAAATAGCCTCACAGAAAACAAAACAGTACACCATTGCAATAACAAAACTACAGAAGTTTATAGATGTCATAATATCGTTCTTGTACAAGGGCAACAAAGCAAACAGCAGCGCTCCATTTTTCTCATAATTCTCGTGAATCTTCAACGCGTCTTGATACGAGTTGCCGATGGGGGTACGGCGGGTTTGGATTCTAGAATTTTACAATACTTTTTTGGACCGAACTTCGACCCGGGCAAGCATGGTATCTATTGCACACTGAGCACGTCACAAGTTAGCATTACGTAACTGCCAGCTGATATTGAGAGTTATCGTATTGCCAGCAGATGCTGAGCGCAAAATAATAATCATTCACTAAAATATACATTCCTCAACCTTTTGCTCAGTTCTTTCTTGTTTCCTTTGTCTAATTTTTGGTCTAAACTTCCTCAAGTGTGAGCCATTATTTGGGGAGGGGGGCTATTTGGTTCACGTTCTATGGCGGTCAGAATCTTTTCAGTTGAATGTCAAAATAGTTTAAGAAATGAAAGTTTGGTTTCATTTCAATTTATCGTTCACCATTCCGCTCCAAGCCTCCTGTTGCAAAATATCGTCGATAATGTTGTTTGTTTACCTGTTGTATAATAATGCACTTGATTGAAACAACCTCAAGAGTTCTTGAAGAACAGTTTTTTGACCTGCTGAATTATTGCTAGTATACGGGCTGTAGTAATGCATTTCACGTTGTTCGTCTTTTCTGTTTAGGCAGCTGTTTCAAATGTGTAAAATGCATTCAGACTCTGAGCTTGATGAAACAGTTAATTGCACACGAGCTGACCATGTTGCAACGATGCTAATTTAACAGCATGCATGGATTCGAAACAACGCATTAATTGTAGTCAAATGGAATTTGCATAGGCTATGTTATGATGTTGACACTATGACATAAGCCACTGATATCTCATCAAGTTTTAAGAGGAAGTTTTCAATCAGTAATGCTGCCTAAATATATCACGTTTCTTTCATAAACGAAAAACACAACTCTTGGAAAAACAAGATAATTCACATTTAATATAAATACAGCTGTCCGTATTCCACATACAGTAGCGAGCAATCAATAGCAATACATCAATCTCTGCTTCGAATCTGTTGGACCCGCCCAACCTGCCGAGTCCAATTAATGAATACAAGTTTGAGCCAATCAGATCTATCCTTCCCTTGTGTGATTAACGTTTCTGTGATAAGTTAACAATATGATATTTACATTTGGGAAATTATATTAAGCCAGCTTACTGCCGTGCATCAGAAAATTATAGATTTTTACTGTATTTTGAAGTCCATGTGAGACGCTATGTCTTTTTCAATATTCTCGCATTTTCTTTGCCTACTGACTGGACTCATCGGTATCCTGCCAGCTCGTTCTAGTACATTAAAGGTAAGTGCAATAAGGGTTTGTTATACTGAAAATTGAAGTGCTTCAAAGTTTCTGAATATTAATCTATGTAAGCTTATTTTAATTGATTCGACTCATTTAAATAATACGTTTGAAAGCCCTTCATAGCACATGAACATGTGTACATAAACTCTTGCAATGCTATTTTGTTGAGTATCTGAGAAAAATAAGTTTAAATTTTAGCATAATGTATCATTAGAAGGTATTCACGTCACGGCGGTGCGAAGATAGGAAGTTTTATCAGTTTTGAGTGGTTAATATAATATATTTTACGAATGAGCGCGGCGAACGATTGATTAAAATGTTGTTTTCAAAACAAGAAAATAAATCAAACAACAGCGTAACGTTCTGTTTATGGCAGAGTGAAGGACAAAAAGCGACAAAATAAACGTACCTTTTTCCGAATCTCTTAGCTTATGGACTTAAAGACAAGTTTTGAAATGTTTTATTTATTCCCGCGAACAAAAACGTTTTTGTATTGACGTACCACAGAGAATTTGTTTCGTAAACTTCGCTTTTATGCTAGCTCCTCGAGAAGTTTCTCCTTTTTGAATATTAATGGTGGAAATAGTCACGTGAGTTTCTCTGATGAGGATTGTGAGGATGTGGAAAATGTGTCCTGGTGAACTCAGTATCTTACTGTTTACTCTGTACTAAAGATTTCATGACGAGTGAATGATATGCAGGAGTGCAGTACCGGCATCAAATATGTATTTTTTCATATACAGTATATGCTTTTATTCACATTTATGTATTAGGTTAAATTTGAGAAAACTTAAGTTACATGCTACAATTCATAACATTGAAGAGGATGAGATTTCTCATTTTCTTGTGACGTGTACAGGTAGCTTGATTTTTCGTGTTAATTTTTGCGGTATGACGGCAGTGTATGTACGTCTACCTAACATTAACTTGAACATTCTTTTGTACCAAACTATAGTCTGCAACAAATCGGAAGGAAATGTAAAAATAAGCGTAAAGAAGTCTGCCAGATATTGTGTTTAAAAATGACGCTACCCGTAGCCGTCACGCGAAATAACGGTAACTTGATCTCTTTACTATTTGCGTGAAGTGGCCGGATGAACTACTGTATAGCAATCATACATATAGGCGAGTAGCAAAAAAAGTAGCACTAAAAAGTCGAACAAGATTTTCAAACGGAACGAAACAGCAACTTAATTGACGCATTGCGCAATAAACTACATTTTGGTCAAGTCAAAAGAATGATATTCATCACCAAAGCTATGCGGTGGAAATTTATACCCTTTTTTCAAAGAAGTGTCAGTTTTTGGCTCCGCAGTATGAAAGTATGCAAAATTTACGAATTTCGCGGGCTTTATTTTCCACACCTTAAAACATTTTGCAACCAAATTTTGAAGTTTTAGTAATTTTAAGATGCTCTTTGTAGTTGTGGTAATATTTTTGTCTAGATCCAAATTTTTTTGGGCAAAGTTATTTTGAACTTAAGATTATTTTGACATACAGCTATTTTTCTCAAAAATTACCCCAAACTAGAAAACCCTACAAAGAGGACCTATAGCCAATTCTTTGGCAACAAAAACAAAACACGCAGAAAAATTGCAGTCAAGAAGAACTTCTGGAGCTAACCTATGATACAAACCATTCTTAGCGACATGTGCAGGTCTATTTATTCCTATAGCAAACCCCGCGGCATTCTGCTTCAGTACAACACTTTTGTTTTTTGGCAAGAAGGTGCCCATGCTTTCGTAGCACTATAGAATCACGGAAAATTTCCACTAACTTCCTAACGGCAGTCAAAATAGCACACTATAAACCAACTTTTCCTATTAAAGGTTCGAGTGAAGATCCTCACCCTCTAATTTGGTGAAAGAAACGACGGAAAAGACTTACCAAATGTTTTTCTCTTGTTAATTCTTAAGCCAAATCAATTTTCATGCAGTTCATTTTCGCTGTATATTTTGAAAATTGAATGCCGAAATTGTCGCTACAGAGCTGTACTATTTTATGATGAGAATACAATTTTAACGCGTTATGAGAATTATCAGTTGACTTTGTTATAATAGGGGATTTAAGCTTCGCGTTTAAACGCTACGGCAAACGGCAAAGTTGTTTTTTCTTGCCAGAGTTTCTTCGCTTCTCATCTTCTTGGATTTTCCATTTAATTTCAAACACTTTTATGTTAACCTCCTGTGCTGACAGTGCTATTTTTTTCCGCCTGCCGTTTGACGTTTGCCGTTGAACGCCAAGCTGAAGCTTATTAAAAGGTTCGTTCTCCCAAATGCGCCCGCATGTTGCCACAACTCTACTCTATAGAAACAAGAAAACTGTTTTCTATTTCCTTATGTACAATACACTGATTGTATTTTTCAGACGAATGATGCTGTCAAAAATGGCTCAAATGAAACATTCTCTGGTCATGCAGAGATCGATACGAAATTCTTGATAACGATTTATGTTACAATGATTATTAGTGCGTGCGGTTTCATATCAAATGGTTTTCTTTTGGTAGTGTTTGTCATGGATCCTTTGAAATGTTTGCGCAATATATCATCGGGCCTTATTCTGAACTTGTGTGTGGCTGATTTTTTGACTGCAGTGATGCTTTTCATCTGGACTACTACACTTTGGGATTGGGGTTCTGATCTATTGGTCACTGTAATATTCTGTGTAGTTTGGTTCGGATATTCAGCTTCGTTTCTTACAATTGCATTGCTGGCGTTGGAAAGATACATAGTGATTCGCTATAATTGGTCGTCTGACACGCTAGTGACAAAAAAGAGAACAGTTTATGGTGTTTTGGTGGTTTGGTTGTTATCGGGAGTAACCTTCATCCGACTTGATGTGAAAAACTTACACATTCATATGTTTGTCTTTTCTTCAGTTTGTGAAATTTGCGTTGTGGTCGTAGTTACATTTTATATCAAACTTTGGATAGTGCGACGCCGACATGCATTCCAGCAGCATAGAGGACTCGTCAAGCAAGAACTGAAACTAACAAAAGTTGTTTTTGCATTGATAGTTGTACTTGTATTAACAACATTGCCATTGACATTCCTGTATCAGTTACTTCACGGTTTGGTTCTGTTCTGTGGTAAAGAATGCATTAGTGAAGTCATTCCATACTTGCCTACATATTTCACGCCAGTGTTTGCGTTAAATTTTACTCTAAATCCGTTAATCTACGGCTGGAGGCTACCAAAATATCGTCGCTCGTTTGGTGCACTATGGTCAATCATTAGACGGAACCCAGTCCTGCAAAAGCGTAAAAGATTTGCTATGTCTAAATTAGGCAAGGATATTTCAAGTTTGGATGTGAGTCCAACACAAGTCACCAATGGATCTTGCACTTCGTTGTAGTATAGTTTGCCAAAATAGTGTTATTTTGTAGAAGCAGGCGTAAAAAATTTAGGTAAATGAAGCAATGTCGGGCGGTGGGGGGCGATTCGGCGCGAATTTTAACAAAAATTTTGGGCTTTTGCAAAACTAGTTTTCGCAAGATTTTTAAGGCCCCTTTACGCTAGGGTTTTCGCTGCCCTTTTTCGCCTCTTAGTGTATGTGATTGTGTAGAGGTTGCCTGATTACGAGTGCATTTGTTAAAATTGTCAGATCAAGCATATTCGTCCGTTATCTACTCTATCGCATCTTTCAGCACCAGTTAAAAATCGCCAGTGTAAACAAGCCTTTACAAAGATTATGTTAAACGAAAGAATGTTTTCTCGCAAGTTGCTGCGCACTTTTCAAGAAAAGGTATTGCAAGTCGTTGTGTTTGTCATGCTACCTACAATGCATTGACGCAAGTTGCAAGGGAAGTTTGCCTCATGTAGCGTGCACGTTACCTGACATGAACTCAATTAAAACGCAGAAACTTTACTCTGTAGGTATAAAAGTTAAATAAAACCTTCGATTTTCTCACCGACAAAAGTTACCGTGTTTCTAAAGCAATAGTTTCGCTTTACAGCAGCGAACTTGATGTTGGCTCTGCTCTGGTTTTGTTTGTCTAGTATTGATTACGTAATTTTCAAAGAACTCTTCCGAGAAAAGGAACCTCTTCCAGGAAACGAAAAACTGTCCAAATAAACAGGATATGTAAACGACGTACGTTACAGATTAAAGAGAAGATTGAAGACGCTTTCTTAGCTCAACAACAATTTATGGTTCATATTCGAAAGGCAACTTACTCAGATCTGACAATACTCAAAAGTAAGTTTCTATTTTGTTTTACAAGATTCGCCGCACAAAACATTCATGGATGTGGCCATAGTTTCTGCTTTCATAATTGATCTAATCCAGTAGATTACCAAGGGAAGCAACTTCACAGTTGCCTTCCAGGCTACTATAGTCAGATAGAGAGACAAAAATGATGAACAACTTACCATAAGGAGGGGTAGTTCCATGTTGCTTGTATTTTGTACCAAGAAGATTTGTGCCAACACCAGTCTCACATACATTTTTGCTTCTTCCGATTAATTCTGTCAAATACGGTCAAATTTTTGCAAACCAGTCGCCCCTGTGACAGTACAACACACTTATGCGCCCCCAGAAACCCGAAATGCATGTTTGTTTTGTCAGACATAGTAAATTTTGAAATCCATCAAACTTTTATACATCGTACTGTTGCATGCCTAGAAACACCTGTCAATATGCCGTCGTTGTAACGCCCAGAACAACCGTCAATCTGCCGTCGTTGTAACCAGTTGTAACGCCCACAACAACCATCGCCAACCAACTTCCGTTAAACCCTCAACCTGAATCGGCTGTAAGTACATTTCGGAATGTCTTTGACGATCAAAATTCTTGTGGTCTCGTGCCGATGAACTTTTCTTCGATTTTTGTATAAATTTTTATACCAGTTAAAAAGTATGAATTTTCAAATTCATGTATGATAAATTGACTTATATCATTAGAATGCTTGCAAAAACCTGTACACAAGATTTAAACGGATATCAGGATTTTTCAACTTCTTCAGTTATGAGCACTGAACCTCCCACTGAACTGTATATATTATCTGGGGAGAGCGCTCTCGCCTCTCGTCAGTCAACAAAATATAACCATCAAGATGGCTGATTTAGAGTGAAAATGCTCTATTTTGGACCCTAATTCTATTACGTCATTAGCGTCAGTCGTTGCGTAGTGGTTCGAGAGAGAGGACCGCGCATGAGTGAACCAGTTGTACCTTTTATGCCAACCAGTAAGTGCACGTTTTTTGGTTTGTCCCTTGGATTCCACGTTTTGTCACGAAAACGACGCTTGTGCCTTTTGGTTCTATTAGAGCTAAGTCGTTTTAGAGTATTTTTTTCTGTACTTGTTCTATCGGTGTAACATGGCCGACAACGAGATGAATGTACATCACACTGCGCCGGCACCAGCGCCCCCACTCGACAGTGCAGGTAAATAGGTTGGTAGGTAATTTTATTTAAGAGCCCCGTCAATAACTGCTGATTTCCACGAGGGGCGTATATATGCAACATAGTGGTACAAAAACTAAACTACATCACTGCTTTATATACAAAGCTACAAAACTACATCACTCCAATATACACAAAAAATAATGGTACAAAAATCTAAGCTACATCACTACGAGTTCACTGTTTTACACGGTAGTTAAAAACTAAGTGTATCAATTGCATTAATAAATATAGACTGTTAAGAGGAAATGCCAACTATTGTTTATTGTGAGCAATGGGATATTTTTATGTCGACAATAAGAACAAAAAAAGTGGAATATATAGTGAACAATTAATTATAGAATTTATTCATACATTTAGGGAGGATGTTAGGGAGGATTTTAAGAAGGTATTTTAATTGAAAACAAGACGCCAGCTCTGGCGTTAACTGCGGCGCAATTCCTCTACAATTTAATGGACAACTTGCATTATAGCACTAGGGTCGCTAAGCATGACGGTAGGAGGCTGTATGCTGCTTCGAAACGAAATGGCTGCCATGGGAGCGAGCGATTTCGTTTGGAAGAATATATGGCGATTTTT
>JAOBYK010335468.1:0-17857 GCA_025434845.1 Phenganax subtilis | reverse complement strand
CCAGCACAATGTTGAAAAGAACCCTAAAACCGTTTCCTGCAGATCACCATGCTTCAGTCTCAACATTGAATAGGGGGGAGGGGGGAGTTGAACGTACTACATACGATATGGAGGGAAATATGGCAAATGGTTTCAAAATTAGGCCATTTTCTTTGCATTTCTCAACAAGTTTTGTCCAAGATTGTAGGTATCTGTATCATTGCGTAGTTATGCATGTTGCGCTGTCTGTATGGATAAGTGATGATTAGCTTAGCTTAATAAATTTGCCGGACTACAAAAGATAATACAAATGGAAAAATAACCACGACAAACTCTAGAAAAACTATTTCGCCCGTATCATGAACAGCACCCCAGATTAAAGACCATACAGATATCCGACTTCCCCAAAATCGCATAAGTCGGTTTTCATTTCATGGCCGCACCAGTGAAATGTAAATATATCTGGAACGCTAAGTCAGGGGGGGAATTGAAGCCAACTTTGCGCTCCTTTCGCAGGTAGACCCAGTCCTTCTTAAAATTTTTCTTTAAAAAATTGCATTTTTATATCCAGGAAGTTTGGAACTTAATTCTTGCTATAGTTTTGTAAAATACTTGTAACCTTAAAGAGTGACAGCTAAATTTATATTATATGCAATAAAATTTGACAAAAATTGTACTTTTATCGAAAAAATTTGAAGCAAACACGAAAATTACAAAAAGTCCGCGCGATTTTGCCGTTTTTTCTGCGGTTTTGAAAGTTTGAGATACACTTAAATGTTTAAACCTCCAAATAGTATTGTTCTGTGTTAAATACACTTATTTTCAAACTTTCACAAAAATTGAGCCATTAGCCAAAGAAAAAATATTGTTTTTGTAGTGTAAACAGATTTAGTCAAGACAAAACTATGTGATCGTTTCCGGGGGGATGAGAAAATGCTAGTGATCCGGCTGGCTTCATCCAATTATAGGCGCTTTCTTATGGAGTTCACTGGGCCGCACAAGTGCCTTAAAATGGTAGTCACTCGCCCGAACACATGATTTTCGATATGGCTCTTGGGGGTTGACAATTTCTGTTCAGAGCATTTGCTAGGAACATGGCGGAAACAGAAAAGGACTTTACGCCAAAATCATAGGCTTCACGCCTGAGTCGGATATCGGTATAGTCTTTAATCTGTGACAACAGTTACCTTACAATTGTAACACTTTAACGTGTAAGGTATATGGGGAGAGGAAGGGGACACTTGTACAGGACTACTTCGGAAGAAAATGAAACGTTTGCTCTTTAAATAACAAACCTATGTTTGCCGTTTTAAATTTTTTTGAGCTGAGTTTCACAGCTTTTGTGAACGAGCTGGTAAATCGTTTTAAAATTCAGGTTATATCTGCATGGTTTTTGTTTTCGGGACGCCTTGATTCGCTTTTTGCTTGACGTAGCCTTGGTCTTCCAAGCGGTGTGTTTTGATTTTTAATACGTCAAGATTCATGTGTATATATTATAGCATAAGCTGTTACGTCCGTTTTCCACTAGGCAGAAAGTTCCGTGTGGAAAATAAATCTAACAAACTGGTTGGCCAGCAATATATTTTGCCGCGAAAAAGTCTTAAGCAAACCAATCACATTGTTAGATATATTTTCCGCTCGGAAAATTCCGCCGAGTGGAAACAGGCTTACGCCGTAGCCTCCAATTCGTCGTTTGTAGACGTTTCCTGAGCTTCAGTCGTTGAGATTGTCGATAAACCTTCACATAATTCCACATAATTCACTTGGATATAACATTTCTGAAACGAAAAAATTAACAGTTATTATTGGCTGTTTATTTAATTATTATACTTTTAAATTTTCTTTTTTCTTCCAAATTCATAGTCAACAAGCGCTTGCCAGCAATTCTCAATATTTGGTGACCATCACGTCATCACAGACTAAAGATCAGTAGCAGAGTCCACTTAGCGGTGGAACATGTCCTCGTTTTTTTGTGCAAATAGATGCAGTTTTAGTTGCCAGAAGGCGAAGCAGCGAGACCAGTACAGTGTGTTTATTGGCCAGAGAATTTCATTGACTTGCTAAGCAAATGGTGGCCGACATGCGTAATGTGTGTGTAGTGAGTGTGCGTCATGCGCGAGGACAGAAACTTCAAAGCCTCTGACGTAAGTGAACCTTCCGTATAGATATTTATTCTATGACGTGATTCCAGCTTGTGACATGCTCCCATGCTCTGTGTGTGCAATACTTTATTCGGACAATTGTGGGGGTTTTTGGCGAAACTATCTCAAAACAAAATCGCACTCCATTAACTATTTGGGTAATAATAATCAAATTCAATTGTTGAAATCTATTTATCTATCGAACTATAGTGTCTACTAAGCCCTGCAGTAGGTCATATCAAAGTGCGCTGGTAAATTCGCGAAACAACAGTGTTCATAAATAAACTAAATGACTTCATTTAGCTTGTTCATGATATCGAGATTATCCAGTTCCCACCTTTGACCTGAATGATTGAGTGACTTATCCACAGTACAGTGTTTATCATTATTCATACCTCGTTATCATCGAGCATCGCAAGAAGCTTCTCGTGTACCTCTGAGAATGTGGGTCGATTACTTGGATCCACCTTCCAACAATTTGTCATGATTTCATATCTAAAACATATCATAAGAACAAAAATATTTTTGTATTATAGAGTCGCGAAAATTTTTTTGCGCATTAAATAGTTTTTAAAATACAAATTGTAAAATTTAAAAGAGTTTTTGTGCAAGGAAATTAAAACCACTATATGACTAAACTATCTCGGCTTTGTAATTTCTAGGCTAGCCCAGTTGATTTGATACCTGTTTTGTATTTAAGAATAGCAAACATTTTCCGTGTCTTTATCGAGTTATAGGAACATGCGTGCGAGTTTGGAAGAAACGCGAAATTTGCGTGGGAACAAGAGCCGCTGGGCAATTTCGAGTTTCTCCCAAATTCGCGCAAGCATTTCTGTAACTCAATCGAAGCGCGGAGAAAATGTTTTTTATTTCCTTTATTAAATAAATCTTTTAAAACAATAAAAACAAAAAATGATTGATTTTTATTAATTCTTTCAAAGATTTGTTCTAGTTTATATTCATCAATTTTTCAATATTATTTTGTTTTGTTTATATTTTTGTTTTTTAAAATTCCCGCTTTATCGTGCAACCCCACGCAACCAGCGCGAAGGATATTCCCGTGTTTCTATCGAGTTATAGAAACACGGCGTTTTGACGCTTTCAACCAATCAACGCTCGGGTTTTTAAAAGGTTTTTTTATAAAATACTATGCCTAGAGTGTGCGTGTCGAAGTACATTTCAGCCAGGATGTTGTTACGAAACTACTTCAAACTCTAAGATTCTTGAAGTTTTGCATGGCGAAAACAACAATATCAGTATTCGTTTGAGGGTAAACCATGTAAATAAATATAAATATATTTATAAATATATTTATAAATATATGTGCAATAATAAATATATACATGTGTACCCTCAAACTAGTCACATGAAAATACTTAATGTAGTGAAACAATTAGCCATGAATCGCTTGTAACAAATTAACGTCGATTTATCAATTCGCTTACATTTCGTCGGAACAGTGAGGTGGTTGCGACATTCGACATCCAGATCCCACGTGGTTTATGATGTTATACGGTGATATATCCTTGTAAGGTTCTTCGCCTAAATAAGTCACAATTCTGTGTAATATAATATCGGACGTGGATGGATGAAAAGTTTGGCGTATTACTGATCGCATCATTTCAGATCTTCCCAGCTCTTTGGTATATATGCCTTCTTAACTCAAGAAAGTAGAAAAAATGTGCTGTAGCTAGATAATTTTTGTGTAATTGTCTTACCAAGAGTTGTAATTTCGTAAAGCAGAATTCCAAAGCTCCATCTAAATTTAATCAAACGTAAAATATGAAAGTATATAGGGATGCTTCTTTTTGCCGATTCAACTTGCAATTCAATTTTTACAATTTAATTACTGTAAAATTTGACTGAAACTCAATGTCAACTTACACATCACTAGCTGTCGTAAAACGGCCATGAAGTAAACTTTCCAGTGCCATCCATTTTACAGGAAGAAGATTCTACAAAACAGAATAGGTGAAATTACTCCATTTATCGAGTAAGTTGTTTGGATCGGAAATTCACCATCAAAAAAAGATGGCAGCTTGTCGCCAACTAAAGTGACAGTCGACAACTTAAACTACACTTGATTAGTTTTCTTGAAAACGTTGCTGACGTCCAGGCGATGTGGCTTCTGTTATTTTTGTCACATACAAAATTTATTCGTGCAAGGGATCATCGTAAAATCGACATCCTGCCAACTTTTTTTTATAGTCAATTGCTTACTCCGAAAATTAATCTTGATGAAAATGAAGTAATGTAAGATAGTCGAAAGGGGAACTTATAAATAGACATTTTCAACTTATGTTCGTATTACAATTCACATGCATATCTATCTATTACCTGTTTGCTTCGTATATATTCCTCGGCACCTTCTATATCTCTTGCTAGACCAAAGTCTGACACTTTCGCCACATTATCTTCACCAATGAGAATATTTCTGGCCGCCAAGTCACGATGAACAAACTGAATAGATTTTGGAAGGACAGTTGTTTTTTGAAACATATTGCCACAATTACATTAAAGTGCTGTAAAATTTAATGGGCAGTTTTCGTTTTTATCATAGAATACTTCTTTAACTTTAGGGTCACTTCATCCAACTGCCATGTGTAGCATTTACTCAATTTTTCTAAACTGGAAGTAGACTTAATCATTTGTGATAACTATGCTGAGTTCTAAAAATCTACACCATCATTGCTCGAGAATTTGTGATCTTTTTTTACTCATCTTGATTTTTTAAAAGGCATACAGAATATAATTATACCTTTTGATCAGAAAGATGTACCATTCCACATGCAACTTCTACAGCTATCTTGAGAAGCTGATGGTAGCTTAATGCACTATGTGGTACATTGACATATTCTGCGGCTGTAGACGTCTCCACGTCATGATTAACTCTACTATCAATCAGGAAGCTTCGTAAATTTCCACCGGAACAGAATTCGGTGACCACTAACAGCTTTCCTACAAATATACTTTGGTCATTCAGCAGATACAAGCCTTTAGTTTTTCTATTGTAGAAAAACAGCCAATATTTTTATTAGTTCATCCTTTATTGGTTGACCCATGATAAATGAACTGGAAAAGCCTCGAGTTTGAAAGTCTTATGACACGTACACGCAAATTTTAATTAGGCCATTAAAACAGCTGTGTAATTCTGGCACTGCAAACATGATCTCGAAGAGCACGACTTTTCGTTTAATTAGCTAACGATTCGTAGACATATACATTTATACGAGAATTCTCAACCAAATAGTGATTTAAAAACGTATACGTTTACTTTCTCGGCGAGTATACTGCATTTCCGACAAGCAACAAAATGCCGCATCCCGTTTTTACTTGTTTGAGCGCCACGGTGCTCTTTAAATTTTCAGTGTTTCAGATGCGGCGCTTTATCGAGGGTGACGCTCAATCGAGAGCGGCGCTCTTTAAAATATTTGGTTTTTGCGTCGATCTTACTGAGATGAATGAAAGCAACGAAACACAGCTGGACGATGCGAACAAGAAGACGCTTGTTGGCAATGTTCCGATATAGAATTGTCGCGCTTGATGACGATATTTCTCAAAGTAAACATAGAAAACAAGCTCTCTGCATTTTGTAAAAAATAGTGCGGTGCTTATTCTGGGGCGGCGCTCAAACGAGTAAATACGGTATTATAGTAACTGTTTATTAAAATCGTTTCGACTGTAGATTTGATCTCACCTGATACTAAACACCCTCCGATAAATCTTATAACATTTGGGTGTGGATCTTTATTGATTTCTTTTAAAATATTCAACTCAGACAGTAGATCTTCTCTGTCAGATTCACTAGCTTTGTCTGGAAGATGTAGATAAGATGCTAAAGGTATGCCATACGCATGATCACAAAGCGGACCCCTTTGGTGGCATGAGCAATGAGTAGCTAACTATCGTTGTCCTGTATGTTTATATGAACAAAACTTACTCGATATTTTGACTAGTAGGATAAAATTTTTGGGGGAAGCCTCTTTGCTTAGTTTTCCCACTTGCAGAGACGAACGTATAGCAACTTTATTATTTTCACTGATAAGCAAGCCCGGTCTACACTTTCAAAGTTTCTGTGATCAAAGTTGGAATTTCACATAGGTAAACCCAACGTTTGGAAGGATTTGGTAAAAATATTTAAGGGAACTAATACAGTGCTCAATACTGAACTAATTCACTCTTATATTTCTTATACAAACTCTTCTTCAGCACGTAGAATTTCCCTGTGAAAAACTCCTACTTTGATCACAGAAACCTTGACAGAGTAAACCGGCCTTTACGAGCGTTGTATAGTATTTAAGAATTTGGGATCGAGTAATTTTTTTACATCATACCTTTGAGCATTTTCACAGCAACGATTTCTGCGTCACCCTGATCATTTTTCAGTAATGCTTGTTTTACTATTCCAAATTGTCCTCCACCAAGTTTTTTATCCAGCATTTCCAATCTGTCTGGTGAGATCTCCCAGTCTTTCAATAACACAACGTACGCGCACGAGTCATCATCTTCCACGCATCCTGCGGTAAGATTTTACTAAATAAATTCAATTGTTGCTACTAGATATAAGAATAGTGTTCGAAGTAAACAAACCTTGAAGCCAATGTAGTCTGAAAAATCGTAAAAAATCACGGAAAGGCACCATCATGTAGTTCAATTTTGAACTATTTGACTCACCCTGTTTTTGGTTGAATGACGCTTCTTGCATTTTCGCATTTAAATTGCTGATGTTGTCAGCCCTGTGCCATGTTGTAAACTCCTATAGAGGAAATCAGTTCGAATTCATTAATCAACTTATATACCGCCAAAAACAACGGTTATTGAAATAAAGAACATTATTAGAATATATTTTCAGCTGTTTTGATCGGGTCTGAATTGGCAAGGTGATGCAGTCAAGACGTATAAATGCAACATTCTGAATTGCATAATTGCATTACGCACTAGTCATTACTGTATTTGTCTCCTCGTAAATTTGAGGCACAAGTTCTGTTCCATATTCCAGCCACGTATTTCGTATTTAATGAAATTTGTCATGATAATAAATAATAATATAAGATGACAATTATTGAAATATTAATTCCTTGATACCTCGACTGATCGCTCATGTTCTTGTTTCCACATTTTTCTTTTCAAGAAAAGAATCATTATGACAACCACGAACACCACTGATCCCGTAATTCCCAGTGCAATTGGAAGTGGACTAGTATTTGACTCATCATTTTTGCTCCGAAACACAACATTTTCAAAATATACGGGCACACCAGTCGTGTTATCGCTCACAGCTTGAATTTGGATGAAGTAGATTCCAGAATCGTCTAAAAATCATTTGCCAAAGATGATAAATCCGAGAATCAAGCTAAATGTACACAAATAGTATCACAAATAGCGAACTTCAAAGTTCAGAAGTTTGAGGAAAACATTTTTTGCTGCACTAGCCTGAAGCATATATGCGACTGCCAAATAAAGTTTCTATATAAAGTTTAACCTAAGTCGTCGGGCTATCTTTGACAAAAAGCAGCGTAAATTGTGATCATCTCAAAATTAAATTACTGAATTTAGGTCCAGTTTGAACGTCCCATTTTCGTCAAATTTACTTCGTTAGAAAAAAGCGTCGTCTTTCTCAGGAGTTTATCGTCTAAACAAAGTTCAACTAAATTTATAGCTAACATTTTAATTCTGAGTTATTATTTTAGGTATGGTTTAAAAGTTGAATGCTCGAGATATACTGTTTCTATATAGTGAGTTCGACGAACGCGAAAATGTGACGTCTAATACACCAAGTTAAAGACTTTTTTTTGTATGCTTGAGTATTATAATAGTACTTGCCTAAATTTTTGAGCACCAAAGGACTTGAAGTGACGTTCTTTTTGTTTATAGCGGCAGTCTTGATATTTTCCAACCCCCACGTTACTACGTAATAATCGATTTCATCTTTCGGACACTTTGGAGGTAGCCATGTTATATGGAGAGCAGCATCTTGAACAGTTACTGTAACGTTTTGAGGTTTACTCGGCTGTCTTGAAGCTATAGTAAAAAGTTACGAAACGGTTAAACCACAATGACATTTTTCATGATGTATATATACCTCACGTAGCACCTATTTTTTACATAACGTGTCTCGACGCTACTGTTTTTATGTAAAAACTGACTTAACAAGAATACGACTGCTTGTAGAGGCCCATCTAGACGATGCGATTTTTGCTTACAATTGTTGCATGCAACTTGCTGACGCCATCCCTGCGACACGAATCGTGCCGTGTAGATAGCCCTACAACTTGCGTACGACAGTAGTGTGCAACACCAAAAACTCGTAAAAGTTTTAAAACTTGTTTTAAAATCCCGCGACTTTCGTACAATTTTTGATGAAAAAAATTCAAAATGGCCGACATCAACAGTGAAATGAGAGAAAGCGAAATTTGTGCGCCTCCTGTGCAAAGTGCGATCAAAACAAAGTCAATAAAGAAGAAGAAAAGTTAGAAAAGTCGCATGGTCGCATAAAAAAAATTGTGCCGTCTAGATAGACGGCACAGAGTCACAGGGATGGCGTCAGCAAGTTGCATGCAACAATCGTAAGCAAAATTCCCATCGTCTAGATGGGCCTTAATTGATGTCCATTTTTTGCAATTTGCGCACGTGAATTGCTTCAATGTTTTCTGAAACACTTCATAATGCAAATATTGTATATGATCTGTGCTGCAATCTGGGGCCGGTTGTTCGTACGCCGTTTAGCTTAAACGGTGGATAAGTCAGAATTCAAAAACACTGCCTTACATTTTCCAAAACTCTTCAATAAATCTTAGGTAGTAAAACAATAGGCAATAAAGCTTAAAAAGCTTTCAATTTTTTTTTTGTTCTAGGAATTCATATATATGATTGCTATTTTAAACTTATCCACCGTTTGAGCTAAACGGGCTTCGAACAACCGGCCCTTTTTTGGTAAGGTAGCTCGCTAGTTACTAGAGAGGTTCAGATTTGACTTCCATTACCCACAGGACTATCATTTGCAAAGATTAACCAATGAGATGCGTCTTATCTGATTGATTAACCAATCAAATATGAGTTTAGGTAGCGAAAGGTAGTGGTGGTGGTAGTGAAGTCAGATATCTGAACCAGTCTATTAGCCCATATACGGCGAACAGTGAAGACACAAAATGGTGTCAAAAGTCATTGCCAACAAAAAGCAGCATTTTAGTGACTTTTATAAATAATACAATGACAAAAACGAATAAGCGAACATGCGCGTTTTGACGTCATCGCTATACCTATTGGCTGAGCAGACAACGACCGGATGTTATTCATTTGTTTCATATAATATAAAACAACAACAACTAAAGGTAGAATTTTCCGCCATTGTTTCGGTTTCTACAAAACAATACAATTCCATGTCGTCGTCCTTGTGCCTGTTCAGTAAAATAGGTCATTCAAAACTCGACTCAAAACACAAAAAATACTTTCAGAAAAAATAATAGTTCATTTAACAGTGTAGTCTCAGTGTGGTCTCTTTAGGCGAGAGAGGTCAGTTTTGTTCTCACCAAGTTTTCTGCACACACAATGGCTAAGTAAATGTAATCTGACTGCTTTATACAAAAAACGTAAAAGTGAAAAAGTTTTATATGAAAAAATCCCAATGAAATTTCTGCAAGTAGAACAAAATTCCGCAGGCTGACGTCAGCCGTGTGTCTGTTCAGTCCGACCTGGTCCGACCAATCAAAACGCGTAAAATACATTTATAATAAATAAACTTGACACACCAAACACTTTTTCGCGAGCAAAGATAGGATAAATTGTTTTCAACCGTCACTTGACATAATAAAAAAAGTCTTTGACAATCATGTTTCTGATTGAATATAAGTAATTTGAATCGAGCCTAGCAAAATATGAAACATTATATACAACGTATGGTCAAGTTTAACCAAACTTCGTTAGACAAATTGTAAGTTAGAGAAGTCACGTTGATCTTGGGTCCAAGCAAACAAACTTGATCTATACTCACTCTTCAAATATTAAAAACATCGCTTTTGAAGTAAATAATTCGTTACTAATTTTTTCACAATTTGAAAAGCTCTATTACCTGTGTCGAACACACAAATTTCTAAATTTCTGTCCTGAATGAAGTCTTTTGTTGTCGCACAATGTAACTCGTGATTTGAATCGGAAAGCTCTGTGCATGAATGTCGCCATTTTCCCCTGTAAAAAAATGGGAATACGCAACAACCACCCGACTCGGTCTCTTGAAGACAGCTGCTTGCTCCTGTAATTAAACGACATTTCATCACATTCATTCTTCGTCGTGCAAAGTTGCTACGTTTCAAAATAATTGAGATATTGCACGCTGCGAAGTTCCAAATTTGAAACTACGCATGAAGTTAAAGGCTGGTTTTCATTACTGGAAGACAGGCGTGTCTACGGCACTTGGTGCTGTTGAAGCTTCAGTGCATGTCGTTGGACCGTTGGTCAGAGACAGTTTTACAAAGAACGTTGAACAATGATCCTAGAGAGCATGTTTGACCTTCAAGTTTATCAAAGCCTGGTTTTCAGATGGTGGTAACTAGTACTGTCGTAAACTAACAGTCACGATAACTCCGAAAGGCCAAAATATTTTATTTTCTAAACTTAGCAGTAAATCTCATGGAAAAATTATCTACTAATAATTGTTTTGCTTTCAATTAGTGTGAAACTGTTCTATTTCGGCTATTTAGAAAGATAATGACAACCATTATGTTGTAGCCAACATTTGATATTCGTAAGGTCTGAACCAGCAAAACTAGTCTGAAGGACTGTACTAGGAGTTGACTTCAAAATAATGTAAAAAAATGCCTTACCTGGACAAATTCGTCTGAAAAAATCGTATCTTTCGTCAATTAAATCAGCATAATGATCGAGGAAAATTGCATCATCGACATCCTGAACCATGACGTAGAATTCGTCTTTCATTGAATTTAGGACCTCGCCTATTGCAAACGCATAAACAGTGATATCTCGCTTAAAAATAGGTTCTATAGCTTTGTAAATTGGCGTAGATTTTGACGTCTTTGTTGGCTGGCCATCTGTTATTACAACAAGGATACGCCTTACATTGGGGTCATTTTTACGAAAGCCTTCGTCAGTCTGAGCAACTATCTGATCAACTGCTAACAAACCAAGTTCTGTTCTGGTGTGACCAACTGGAAGCGGAAGTTTATCTACTGCATCCATAAATGCTCCTGGCATCCTACTTTCTTTCAAGGTAAGTTGAACAATACCATCATTGCTAAAAGTGACTATTGCTCCTTGTCCAATAACTTCGCCGTCTTTATTTCGTTCTCCAATTTGCAATTTAAGCGAAATAATTCTTAAAAACTTTTGCATTATCATATAATCATTACGTGAAATGCTTGATGATCTATCCAGTAGAAAAATGATATCAGTTTTTTCCGTACACCGTAAACCTATAAGAAAGACACAAGCAACCAGGGGTGAGAATATCACGTCTGCCTCAGGAATGCAACTGTCGCAAGAGCAATAGCCAATTAACTAATGTAATCTTTTTATAAGAAACCATTACCAGCTGATAATTTCAGCATAAACAAAGTAAACCTTATTCCGAATAAAGATTTCATGATACTAATGAAAAACTATATATTTCGAACCTGTTCGATTCATCCTCAGCAGTAAATAATTTAAATTTTACAAGATAACGGTAAATAGCGTATGTATAAATTGCGAATACAAACAATTACAAGCGATCAATTGCCATAGCAGTTCAATGGAAGTTAACAAAACAATTGCAATTCTTTGCTAGCTTTTAGACCATTATTCAATGCTGGTTTCCGTCTTTTTATGTATAAGGCTTCTTTATAGAGAAGCAAGTTCCAGTTCTTTGAAGAGTCCACTATGGTCGTATTGTTTATTACAAGTTCAGTTAAAGCATGATTGGGGATATTTGATGCATTACAATTACATTGCCGTATATGGCACTTTCTTTATCTTTATATGCATGCTCTCTAGTTCTTTTCAATGAGAGTTCTTTCAGTTTTACCAATATAGCTGCTTCCACATAGTGGACTCTTCAAAGAACTGGAACTTGCTTTTCTATAAAGAAGCCTTATACATAAAAAGACGGAAACCAGCATTGAATAATGGTCTAAAAGCTAGCAAAGAATTGCAATTGTTTTGTTAACTTCCATTGAACTGCTATGGCAATTGATCGCTTGTAATTGTTTGTATTCGCAATTTATACATACGCTATTTACCGTTATCTTGTAAAATTTAAATTATTTACTGCTGAGGATGAATCGAACAGGTTCGAAATATATAGTTTTTCATTAGTATCATGAAATCTTTATTCAGAATAAGTTTTATTTTGTTTAATCTTTTTAACCTTTTAAAAACGTGCTTCGTCTAATTCATCAAATTAAATTTGACACTAATGCGCAGGTACAACTCCATTTTTGGATTTAAAGGAAGCACTTTTCATTTTAAACCAAATCACAATGTATTCTATCTCGGATACAAACTATCCCTAGTTTGCGACGAAAGAAAAATTCTGAAGAATAGTGTCTCCCTCAACTGGAATTAGGACGTGCTCTACACACCTAAACACTCTGAGCCTGCAGTATAACAGGTTGCAACAATATTGTATCGCACCTGCTCTTTACAGTTGTTAACAATATTAATCGTTGTTGTTAAGGACCGCTTTGTAATAAACGTCCCAGTTTGTAATACCTGTCCCACTTTGTGATAAAACTGTCCCAGTTTGTAATTCCTGTACCACGTTGTAATAAAACTGTCCCGCTTTATAATAAAAGAAGGACACTGTTCCTCTTTGTAATAATATTTGTACCACTATTTTGTAGCAAAAACCAGTCCCAGTTTGTAGTATTGACTTTTCAGTTTCGTAAGAATAGTAGCCTGCCCTCTTCCTGGTTGGAAATCGAAACAAGGCATATTTAACATGTATATTGGAAGAGTTGCCCTCCCTGCTACCTGTTTACAACAAGACGTTTTTAAAAAAATTTACGCATGCGTAAATTTGACACATGGATTTAAAAAAATCAAGCATTACAACTAAATTTTTGTATAATTTTTCCTTATTGATATCAATAATTTATCGTAAAAATCACCAGGAAGATTTGTATAAAAATTTGTATGATAATTTATGTGAAAATTAATGTGAAAATTTATTTGTATGTATTTTTAATTCAAAATAAGTTTCACACGAAACGCCAGTGTACTACTCGGGTTGGAAAATGTCAGGATGACTTAATTTGTTCCTTGTTGCATTTCATCGGGCCGTTATTGAAAATACATTTTGGAGATATGTATGTTAAATGTACATACATATAATAGAAATCTGGTATTTATGTTGTGTTATTTGAGCTAAAACTTTTAATTTTGCACAAAATGTGTAGACAAAAAAACATTAATGGTATAAACATATAAAGATTGTAGCTTTTGCTACTAATTTAATTGCTCGGAAATTGAAGTTAACTCTTACTAATTGCAAGTGTCACTCAAACGGAATGGCACATTCTACGTTTAACGACTTTTTAACGTGAAAATCGTAATATGACTCTGCATTTAATACAAGTGACTCTGGATAATTATGCTATTTATTACAAAACGAAAAAATCAATATTGCCTACTGGTACTGGTTTTTGTCCATTACACATTGGTACGACGGTTATTACAAAGTGGAACTGTGTCCTTCCTTTATCGTAAAGCGAGAGAGTTCTACTACAAACTGAGACAGGTATTATAAACTGGGACAGTTTTATTACAAAGCAGGATAGGTATTACAAACTGGGACGTTTATTAAAAAGTGGTCATTAACAGTTGTTAACTTTGATTCGAGTGTAGCAAGACTGAACCATGTCGTTAACAACTGTGAACAAAAGGTGCAGCACAGCATTGTTGCGTCCGGTTCTTATCCAAATTGCAACAACTTGATGATTTTTACGCGTATGTAAATTTCTGAAAACGTAGCAGTAGCTGTTATCCTATTACCGTTATTGCCAGGCAAAGCCATAATATATATACCACATAAAACGTTTCTGTAATATTGAATTGCACTTTGTAAAAATTGTTGCTGCCGATAGCAGCCTATTATTCTCCTTTTTTCGCCGCAGTCTCTTGGCTGAGTTATGTTTTGGCGATAACGGAACGCTACCTGCTTTCAATTAAACTCTAACCTGTGATCAGGTCAAGTCAAATTTGACCTCCAGCGACCGATTGTATGAAGCCCGTTTTGCTTAAACGGTGAGTAAGTCAGAATTCAAAAACACTACCACACATCTTTCAAAACCATCAAATCAAATATGCATGATGCAGTAAACAATGTGTAAATACATAATTATTACATTCAGTTAGAAAAACTCTCAATTTCGCTGTCCAAGGAATACATAAATATGATTTGTACTTTAAGCTCATCCACCATCCATGCCAAACGGCCTTCGTACAACCGGCCTTAGTCCCGGTAGTAGCTAGAATGATAATAAATTTAAACTTTGCACGCAAACCAAATTGAAGAAAACAAGCACTAAGATCGAAAAATAAAATTTACTTACTTGTAGTACGTTTTCTACAAATATTTTCAACCAAACTATCCGTTACATTGAGAAGATCTGTTGTTTCAATGGAGTGTCGTTGAGTTGAGATTCGCTTCAATTCTTCGTGGTTACTTGTTATGTTAACACCCAATCCAATAACTGTTACTCCTTTGTCCTCCAACGTCTTCGCTTCTGATATTGCTCTGCTGTAGATTGACTGCATATCCGCGGTATTACCTGATCCACCAGTAGTAATCAGTACTAATACATCATCACGATAGATATCGTAATTCAAAGGGCTAGTCCTGGTAAACAACTACAGAATTATAAAAGAGGACATCTGACGTTTGTTATTCACTTTCATGTGAAAAAATTTTGTACAACACAGAACAAAACGATGTTTTTTTGCCAAGCTTTTGAAGCCCTGGAGCCGGTCGTATATGAAGCGTTTTTAAACGGTGGATAACTTTATAATAGAAATCATATTTACGTATTCCTCAAACCACAAAATTGAAAGATTGTTAACTAAATACAATAATTAAGCATTTACCCATAGTTTTATTGCATAAGATTTGATTTGAACGTTTTAGAACATGTGCAGGAGTGTTTTTGAACTCTGACTTATCCATTGTTTAAGCTACATGGGCTTCATACAATCGGCGTCTGTACTAAAAGTGACAAGACCTTTGCACGGTATAATAATGACTTTCTTGTACCTCGTTGTTGACCGCTTGCAAGACTAGGTCTGGTCTGGCCTTGAAGTCATCGAAATTGCTGCAATTGTAGTTGCTGATACTTCCATTGATAAACTCTGCTTGGGTTAAGCCACCCCGACCATCAATAATTTGTACATTAAAGACATTACTATCTTCTGATGGGAAATTAAGGCGGGAGTCGTTGATAAAATGTTCCAGGAATAATTGAAAGTTTTTGTACGAAAACGTTGAGGCATTGAAACATGGATTATCTAATATAATAGCAATATCTTTGGTACATGCTTCTGCGGAATCTAAACCAAGATGAAAATATTCTAACGTTATAATTGAAAGAAATTTGAAATGAACTACATGTTAAAGGATTGTTACAGCTGTGCAGCGTTTGATTTCCAAGGAAGCCACTAGTAATTTTTCATGGTATATAAAGATGTGGTCGGAATCATCGACAGTTTTGCACCCCTCTCTCGAAATAAATATTTTATTGATTTCTGCTGGGATGATTTCAAGTGCATTGTTTTCTCATTTGTTTATAGTCATATGAATGAAAGGTTTCTCTTCTTACTTGTATATGATAAGGTAACTGGTCAAACTTATAACCCAAACCCTTTCACTGAGTACTTTCATTTTCTCCGGTTTGCACCCCTCTCTTTTAAGTCCTTATTAGAAGTGGAAATCAATAACCTTCGGCTGTTTGAAAGATCTCATGGTAGTTAGTTTTCAATTTTATGAAACGTGAAAAGTTGTCTTACTTTCGTCATTCTGGATATTCGTGAATGGAAATGTATTTTCATTTACAATTAAAAACCTTATTTCCAATCTCACGAATTCGAGAATGTAGGTTTTATATAAACCTGACTATTTTAATGGCGACCCACCCCTTTCTTTCCCGGGATCGAGGTAAATTGGAAGAATCTGCTCTCTTTACGTATTGCTTTTTAGAACTTGTGGATGAACTTGTATGCATCAGTCACACAGCTGATTCAGGTTGCCTGTAGCTGCAATGTTATAATTTCGTTGATGAAAAATTTAAGAAAAATCATCCCGTACACTTCTTCGCTCATGTCGTTTTATAGACATTGCTCGTAGCCTTATTATTTTGTGTACTGTAGTTTTAACTATGCACATGGATGTAAACTTTAGCAGAGTGTGCTATGATATACATGTAGATTGTTATTGAAACACAGAAGTATAATTACTTTATCAGCTGCACCTAACTAAGGTTGATGGCTACACATGTAATCAGCTATGCATTCATTTTTACCAAAAACAAATAAAATAAAACCTTATGTATTTACTGGGTATATATTATAATTGTTGTGTTTCATTTAAAAAGCTTTAGTAATTTCTTTAAAGTGCATGTGGTCTCAATGATTTTATCATCCGAGTGATCTTTTAACAATGATGTGACTTCGTTGGCAACTTTTCGGTTCTTTACTCAAGTGCCGATGTGACATTTCAGTTCGTTTCATACAGAAATGTACGGATGTTACGTTATTCATGTTTAAACTAGACTCAGATAATAAAGCTTTTCTCAACTTTGTCAAAAACATGAGAAAACATGAAAAACATGTTTGAGGTTAGAAGACTCACACAACATCAGATTTCTGGATTTAGAGTCGGACAGACTCTGACCCCAAATGAACGCAATATGATAAGGTTTTCTTTCAGGTTGGCCGAGCATTTGCGTTTCATGTAAACACAGTTATCTCCAAACCAAGGTCTTTACACGAATATTTTTAAACCATCCGTAGATACGTATACGTTAACAATACGATAAACCCGTTCATTGTGGAACAACAAGTCCTTGCTGACTGTATCTCTGACTCTATCCTTAATTCCACTGGCCCTCGTTTAAACCCAAAAACTCAGTCACCTACTCAGCCACAACAAAGCTCGCCTAGTACAATTCTCGGGCCTTGTCCAACTAACTCAACCTCGGTTACCTATCCCATGAATTCGTCAAGTAATAGGACAAGTCGCACTCGGGTGGATAACGAAAATCCTCCATCAAGTTCCCCATCCAGCCTTCCACAAAAGAACGAACAGTGTCTGAGATTTGAGGAAGGTGCAAGGTCTGATATTGTAACCCCAAAACACCTAGTACCCTGCCCTTTCCTACGCAGACGAGGTTATTGTTTGAAAGGTCTGAAGTGTGATTTTCTCCATAACAAAAACTTGCAACAACCTACTCCCGTTTACCAACGAGGTAACTCATTGCCATTCTTCCAACATCAAGGGATATATCCTTGTCAAAACCTTCCAAATTTTCCCCCAGTAATGAGGAATCCAATTTACCACCCTTATTTTCCCCTGGGGCCGTATCCCCCACCATTAATGCAGATACCCACAAGACCTCCCCGATCTTAACTGATTATAATGTTTACCTGCCAAATGTTTTTATTGCCAACGTTCGTTCCTTGAGTGGAAAGGTGGATGAATTGTATGGTATCCTGAATATAAACGACATTGATATCGCGTGCATTACTGAAACATGGTT
>JAOBYK010335357.1:0-15256 GCA_025434845.1 Phenganax subtilis | reverse complement strand
TTGAGGACTCATCCTGAGCTGAGAGGAAAGCCTGTTGCTGTCTGTCACGCTGGAAAGAATACATCTAATTTTCGTGCTCCAAAAGGTGAGCGTGTACGCCTCTTTTGCTGTTGGGGACTGTAAGATTGTACAACGCGGGCCCAACGACACGACTGTATGTTTAGAAAGGAAATACAACCATACTGATATTACACTAAGTACTACTATGGCTCTGCCAACACTGATAACAGCTTCTGCATGTTTTCAGAAATTTATTGCGCACGTCTCAGTCTCATTCTCTTAAAGCCAGTTTTCCAGTAGGTGGAATGTTCCGTGCGTAAAACAAATCTAGCAAAGTGATTGGTTCGCTTCGCGGCGAAATATATTGCTAGCCAATCTGTTTGGTAGATTTATTTCCGAACCGAAATTTCCGCCTAGTGGAAAGCAGGCTTAAGAGAAACCGGCAGCAATTCTTGTAAACCTTCTGTCGTAAACTAAGTGTGGCATCGAAACTTACGCAGGTGTTCTACTCTGAATTTGGTCGGCGAGAATCGTCAGAAACAAGCTATTTTATTTCGTAAGCCTGGTTCTCCTATATCGCCAACGGCTGGCTGCGCTCCTGCGACTTTTGCTCTTGAACGGCGGAGAAGAAAATTACTGTAGCTAGACAAAAGATTCAAAACCGGACTTTTAAGCTAGACTACTTTTTTCTCTGTTTCGGTAATTCAGATACTTCAAATTCATCGTTTGGTTCAACATCAGAAATAGCGTCGTGTAGTTACGAAGCAAGATCATTTGGTGTCAAAAATGGTATGTGGTTAGGCCAGGCTCGGCAGTTATGTGCAGATGTGGTGTGTGTTCCCTATCAGTTCGATGAGTATCGTGAAGTTTCGCAGCAACTTTACGAAATCCTTGCAAGATACACTCATGAAATACAAGCTGTCAGTTGCGATGAGGCATTTGTTGATCTCACCAACTACATCGAAGCAGGTCAGTTATGCAGCAACGGACAGTTTGCATTGTAGACTAAATTTTGATTTAAACGCCAAGAAAAAAAAATTGATCTCTGCAGCAGGAAGAAAGCGTCTCTACATTCGTCAAATTTCAAAGTTTCATCACAAAATGTTCTATGATGGGACAATATACCCCTGCGAAGTTTGCAAAGTTTGCATGAATATTTTAATTTGTATTATGTACGGAAATTGCTACCATTTTTGAGCCGAGAGGGCATGGTAGCAATATTCGTCCGGTGTACAAAAATGTACATGTTTGGACTTTGCATGGCGTCTTTTATTCATTTTAAAACATTTCGCCACGTGACTTTACAGTTTTATTGAATATAATTAAGGTGCTCATTGCGGCTATGGCAGTCGATTTTCGCAATCAAAATTTAGTCAGTAATACGAACCGTCCGTATGTTCTGCGCTTTACTTGTAATGCTAATAGTACGATGTTGTTGATTGGAATTTGGAAAAAAACATGCACGGATGAGCTAGTGTTGTAAAGACGATCACTTTTATTTTCACTTCTACTTTTTTTGTCATTGTCTGCCAAAAATGTCAGAATTTGATTGGCTAGCTTCGTATTCTCGGCCATAAGAAAGCGTGAAATCTCAAAAAACTTTCCACTGCTCTTGTTTAGTGTATTTGTTGAAAATTTCGTAGCTCTGAGCTAATCGAAGTCCAGAAATTTTTTTGTGTTTTTTTTATCATTTACTGGACGTTATAAAATTCTTGTGGTTTTGCATGGCGAAAACAGCAATATCAGTATTGGTTTAAGGGTACACCATGTATATTTATTATTGCAAAGCCTCCGGTCCGTTAGCCCGGACCTTCATCAGTGCAACTAATCAGTGTTGCACTGATGAAGCTCCAGGCTAACGCACTGAAAGCTTTGCAATAATAAATGTACATGGTGTACCCTCAAACGAATACTGATACACCTCGACGTCATTTCTCCTTTTTAGTATAGGTAATAGTATGGTTTCGAGTGCAATTTGGAAATAACATGCACGAGTGAGTTTTTCAAAAACGATCAAGTCTTTGAAAAACTCACAAGTGTTTGTGATTTCCAAATTGCACGAGAAGCCATACTATTACTTATTAATAATATACAAGAAAATGTGCGAGACAAACATCCGATGATCATGAAAACTTGGTCTTCAGGTCGGAATTTTTTACCAAAAATTTAAAAAATTTGTATTTTGATTTTTGGAGCAAATTTCGCTTCATCATGATTGGCTAGTTTCTCTCTTTCAGCCAATCAGATGAGTTTGTTACAGATTTTTGTACTGTTGTTACAGATTTTTGCACTGTTGTTACAGATTTTGCACTGCTGTTTGGGATTAAATGCACTGAAACCAACTAATCACAGTCGAGTAACATTTTCTTGTATATTATTAGGGAAATAAATACACATTACTTGTTTTTAGAATGCCTCACGGCATTGGAAGTTGCACAGACCATCCGAGATGAAATTAAAACGAAAACAAAGTGCCCTGCATCCGCTGGAATTGCTTCGAATATATTACTGGCTCGGATGTGTACCAAAGTCGCTAAGCCTAATGGTCAATTTCATTTACAAGTCGATGACACTGCAGAGTTTATTGGTACGCTCTATTACACCTTTTTGTTCACTTTTGATTTTTGACGTTTAAAAATTATCAAAGTCAAGAAAAAGTTCCTGGTCAAAACCCAACCTTTTAACAATCCAATCCAATGTCTTCTTAATTAACATATCACTACTCAGGACACTTGCTAGGAACATGGCGGAAGCAGAAATAGAGATTACTTCATGGTTGGTGAGAGCGTACGATTTTTATGCACGAGTTGTGAAGAATTGCAAACGAACGAGTGAGCGAATAGCGAATGAGAGTGCGTAGTAAAAATCGTACAAGCGAACCAACTGTGAAGTAATTTGTTTGTTCTATGATACAGAGAATTTTTTATCTGACGAGTAACAACTCAAGAACTAAATTGGTGAAAAGACGTTTTGTTTTAACGTTAAACGTACTCATATCGCTTAGTTCTTGCAAAATTATGTACACACACAAATTTTTGCTGTCTTACTTCTTTTCCGTGTTTCTTTGAGCGTTTAATAACGCTTCCATAAGTTCTGTTACGGTATAGCACTCTTAAGCCCCTTTTACACGACCAAATTTTCTTTGACAAATTTCATTTGTGAAATATTTTTTGATCTTGTAAATTAGGAATTTTCAACAAATTTAATGTGAAAAATGCATTTCTTCAAAAACTGGGTTGTTGTCAAATTAAATTTGTTGAAAATTCTTAACTTATACGGTTAAAAAATATTTCACAAATGAAATTTGTCAAAGAAAATTTGGTCGTGTAAAAGGGGCTTTATACGTCGCCATGTTGTTTATATGCGCGGGAAACTGAGACGATTTTTTTCACAAGTGAATAATATCGTCCGTCCAATCAAAATGCCGAGACGATAATTTTCACATGTGAAAATCGTATACCGCTTTTATTTTGCTTGTTTTTCGATGAAAACACGTCGTATCATATAATGAAAAGACTTACGGCAATATCATAGGCTTCAAGGCAACGGAAAATTTCTTTGTCGTTAGGTAAACAAAACGTTACAGATCTTCCGGGGGTTGGATATGCTTTAACCGAGAAGTTAAAGTCTCTGAACGTCATCACTTGTGGAGATTTGCAACGAATTCCCATGTCAGTTCTGCGGCGAGAGTTCGGACAGAAGACTGGAGAAATGTTGTACAAATTTTCTCGAGGCCAAGATGAACGTGAGTTGAAGATTGCTCGAGAAAGAAAATCCGTGTCTGCAGAAATAAATTACGCAATGCGGTTTGAAACGGTAAGATGGTTGGGCTCACTGCACTTGAATAAATGCCAGTACGAAGCTCGAGGGACCAGTTCTAAACATCAAGAGGTCTCAGGGAGCATTTTATGTGGCTCAAGATCATGTGTTCATTGTGCATGAGGTAGAAAGAATAATACAGTAGAGGCTTCATTGATTTGTTGAACTTCATCAAATCGGTTTATTGCTTCTAGTTACAAATTGCCTTTGAAATGGGACATATCATGAAATACTAGATGGAGAATATGTAACGTAAATATCGCTCGTAATTTTTTGATGAGGGTACTGTTCTCGCCAAAACAAACCAAGCAAGGCGATAATGTTATAGATGGTGTGTTAAAAAAAACTTTCTAAATTTGAAATCTCATAAAATAGTGTACACTTTTTATTCTAGGAATCCGAGCCAGACAAGTTTATTCATGATTTAGCTGAAGAAGTCCGCAGAAGGTTGAAGTCTGCTGGCGTTAAGGGAAAACAGATTACGTTTAAGGTGAAAAGACATTACTGCGTTTATTTGGCGTGTGCAATATAATCTCGTCGTCTGCATCAAAAGCTCATCGGAAAATTCGAAACTACTCTGTGTAGTAAAAGTATACTTTTACATTTTGATCGCGAGGTTTAGTAAAGACTACGCGACGTCAACGACGACGTGAAAATGACGTAAAAATGGTGTTGCACGGCCATTCATGGGCATATCATGCCCCTGACAGGCCCATTTTCACGTCCTAGTTGACGTCGTGTCGTCTTTACTGAATCTCGCTAATGCCACATTCAGGCGCCGTTGTACTTTGCGTGTTGTTTTGCAATTCGTCTCGCAGTCTTGCAGCGACACAAGTTGCTAATGAACTACAAGTTGTACCACATCTTGAAATCGCCATATATCTTAAGTTTGTCGTTGTGTGAAGCGCTGCACGAAATAGAAGCAGATTCTGTTTCTTACAACGATTGGAGCAATGCAACACTTTTGTTAAGGATTTCAGAGTGCGAGTCAACGCCCCGGTCCGAGGTAGGTTGCAAAACAAGTTGCACAGTACTACCTCAACCGTCGCCTGAAATTTGGGTAGAACTGTGATTCGTTTTGAGACAATAAGGTTTGGATAGTACACAGCTTTTTCTCAGCAGTGCTTTCAGTTGTTGTTCCTCGCTCGTTTATTTGTTTCTTGTTTGCTTTCTTGCTTGTTTAGTTTGGGTGTTTTTCTTCTTGATTTTTGCATGGTTGTTTTTGTTTATTGGCTTTTGTTTTTTTTTGTTAGTTAGTCTGTTTGTTCACTTGCTTTCTTGCTCTTTTGTTTACTTGCTTGTTTGTTTTTTGCTTGCGTGTTTGCACCCTTGCTTACTGGTTTGTTTGTTTGCAAGTTTATTAATTTGTTCGCTTGCTTACTTGTTTGTTTGTCTGATTTATGATGAAATGAAACTTGTTATTTTATCAAGAACATTTTATTTACAGCTTCGTGTTCGTCAGAAAGACGCTCCAGTGAACCCAAGCAAGTTCATGGGCTGTGGTCGCTGCGATAATATATCGCGTTCGACTAACCTCAGCTCCTTCTCTGACGACTCTTCTGTCATTGCAAGGGAATGCAAATTAATGTTACAACAACTGTCTGTACCAGCGTGTGATATACGAGGCATGGGCATCCAGTTAAGCAAACTTTCTAATGATTCTGAAAAAACGTCTTCAGCGTCGAGAACATTACATGATTTCTTAAAACCAGTAGATCCGCAATCCACGATTAAAAATGCTGACGGAAAAGAAGTAGGCAATTTGAAGGATCAAAAATTAGACCAAGAATCGTCTTGTTATAAGGCGGAAAGTGAGGTTGACAATGAGCAAAATTTAGATCCAAAGTCACTGTCTAGCAAGGCTGAAAATGAGGTCGACATCGCTCAAAACTTGGATTGTGAGGTACATAAAGAACATCCAGCAAAAACGGCTGGCAACGCTGCGGACGAGGACTTCAGCTTAGTGTTAAGTGACGACGAACCAGATCTACAAACGCAAAATGGAAGCACGAATGAGTTAGCAAGTATGTCCACAAAGCAGCACAATGAAGAGCAAACTTCGGTGCTGATTAAAAGAAAAACTTTTCGCCCACCACTTCCTGTGTTTCCAATATTTTCTCCATCGCGAGAAAAAATGGCTGGTCACTCCAACACAAGTTCACCTAAGAGCTCACCACGTGAGTCACCTCGTGGAAAATCACCTCGCAAGTCTCCGAGGAAATCACCCCCCTCCCAAAGAAGCTTGTATTCATGTTTTCAAAGTCTCAAACCAAGCGTTGATCCATTAGTGTTGCCCTCGCCGTCGCAGATTGATCCGGTGGTACTTGCCGCTCTTCCTGAAGACATAAGGAACGAGATTTCATTCCAACAACACAAGCAGAAGTTTGACCTCAAAAGAGAAATGCTGCCCACTATTGCACCAGATCGACCTAAGGTAATTTTTGGGGCCTGGTTGCATGATGTCAGCTAGCCTGGGGCCGGTTGTTTGTATGCGGTTTAGCTTAAACGGTGGATAAGTCAGAATTTAAAAAATCTCCCACACTTCTTCTAAGCTTTAAAATCAAGTGTTATGTAATGAAAACTATAGATAAATACATAGTTATTATATTCAGTTGAAAAACTTTCAATTTCGTTGTTCAAGGTAGACCTAAATATGATCTATATTTTGAACTTATACACCGTTTAAGCTAAACAGCGTACGAACAACCGGCCCCTGGAAGGATGTTTCTATCCGGAATTCCTGGGAAACTCATCTAGCAGGGATGGCGTGTTTATGAGTACGAAAAAACACGGCTCCTAAAAGCGCTGATTGTATTCGTCGGCGTCCGATCATTGATCAACGAGCTTTTCACATCATGATCAACAACATTTTACAGAGAAATAGAAAACATTTCCCGTGTTTCTATCGAGTTATAGGAACACACGTGCAAGTTTGGGAGGAACGAGTTTTGCGTGGGAACACGAACTGCTAGGCGAGTGTTTCCACGCAATTTCGAGTTTCTCCTAAACTAGCACTAGTGTTTCTATAACGCGATAGAAACACGGGAAAAAATGTTTTCGATTTCCTTTATTAGGTAAGCTTTTAAAAACAAAAACAAATATATTTTGATTTTTATTACATTCTTTTAAATATTTATTCTATTTCATACGTCCATCAATTTTTGCAATATTAATATTTTGTTTATACTTGTGTTTTTTAAAATCCCCAATTAGTCCAGGCACGCCACGAAGAATCCCGCACGAATATTCCCGTGTTCATGTAGAGTTATAGAACTGAACACGGCTTTCTGACGCTTTCAACCAATCAGGGGTCTCGTTTTCAAAAGGTTATTTTTCTAAAGCATTTGTTCATAAGTAGCGAATCGAACATACATTCACGCCGCTCATTTTCGAAGTAGAATGTTGTCCCATATCTCGAAATTATCTGCTCTTTCAACAGCTAGCCATACACGGAACAAGACCAAAAAGTTGCAATCTTTTCAAATACTGTATCACATAAGATTCAACATGATTACGTGTGCAGTTTTTGTGATTTAGGCAAGCGCACGTTCAATGTGCATCGTTTACAATCAACACGCCCATGATTGATTGCAAAATCTTGTTATTTGCGGTGATTCAAATGAAACTGCTACCCTTTAAAGATGCATGCAATTAAAGAACGTTGTCCGGCTAACCTATATTTTGTTTAGGATCCATCGCAGTTGCAAGAGGATCTAAAATTAGGACCATTGTTACCGTTTAACTTGAGCAAAAATTTAAAAGTGGATTCTGAACGAAACGAGAAAAACATGAAGAAGTCGAAAGTAAAGCACAAGAGCATCAAGAAGTTCGCCTCAAAAAAGGTCAGAAACATCCGCTTTAGCGATATTTAGTAAGATTGCCCTTATAGTAGTTGTTTTCTCTTCTAAAATAGCGGAAGGACGTCTGCTTAAGACTCGCGAGCAGCCCCATGAACGACTGCAATTTGTAAACGCGTTACGTGTGCTCATGGGCTTGAAATTATGCTTGAAAATACGCTTCTTTTCGTTAAATAAGCTTACAGCTCAACATTTTAGTTTTTGTTTTCAATTAAAAGTCGTGAAATAAGACTGTTCGCTGTTACATATTTAAGTGAAAATGTTTTTTAAACCAATATATTAAGACGTTTGTTTGACTACGAGCGGGCTATCGCTATACAACAATTGAATTGAACTGTGGTGCTTCCACTTCTTTTCATTCTTTTTGATTTCGTGAGTGTTGGTGATAATTTTCAGTTTCAAGAACGAAAGTCGCAAGAGCGTTGCCAACCATTAGCCACATATGAAAACTACGCTTAAATACCACCCTGCCACACGAACGAGCAAATGTATCTCCCGATACAATCTGCCGATATACGGCAGCACTTCACTTGCGATAGTAAGTTCTAGTATATTGTAATATAGTAAGGTTGTCATATTTAGTCGAATGCAGGTGAAGAAATTTCCTCCGTGGACGCTAGTGTTCTGGAAGCACTACCAGAATCTCTGAGACACGAAGCCCAGTTGGCATACCAGCAACAGAAACAGCATGATGAAAAAGAAAGAAAGAAGCAAAAGTCTGCACCGAGTTATAACGAAAATATTTCCATATGTGGACAAACTGAATGCAGAAACACATGTGAAAAGGATACGGACGAAACTTGTTGGTCAGCGCCCAAGGTTAGTTCAGTTCAAGTGACTTCGGTCACTGAGATCAGAGATTGCTAATAGAAAAAAGAGTGAATCAAATTTGTTTTAAACTGGAGATCCTGAATTCTGGACAAATCCTGCTTAGGATAAAATCTTTTATTGCTCTTAGCTGTGCCAGATTTATGCAATTTGTGTTCATCACCTTCAACTGTCTTCAGTATATATTTTCAATGTTTCATTAACTGAAGTTTCCTTGTGTTTGTAGGTTTATCTAGGAGGTGCTGAATCACTGTCAGAAGTGAGAAGAGTTTTAAAAATGTGGACAAACGATTCACAAGGTACTGTTTTCATATCTAAAACAATTACTGTTTGATTTAATGTAGGTCAAACAAACAACGATCAGACTGAAGCAGATTTTACTGCATTCAAGAAACTTATATTTTAGCGCACAACATTGGACCGTTCTAGCAACATTTTGTTAAGCATGTGATATATTGCGTTTGAAGATAAACAACCGTTTGAGCTTGGTCAAGATTCTTGAGCAATTAATTTAACTTCGAGAAACCGTACTGAAGCTAAACATAACGTGGACTGGCGCATACTCTACTTTTGTGCGATTTCGCCAAGCCCTGACGAACGACCGGAAGATGTTTGGGGAATGGACTGGCTTTATTTTTTGTTAGAGTGGACGTTGACTGGAAGTTAGCCAGTGACGTCGGATGCCAGTTTTTCAATGCGCGCGCACACACACGGCATCATGCGACCTCATAGTTTAGTTTGCATGGATTTTTATAACCTCATATTCTAAATTCACGTTCTTGTAATACTATAGTGCCGTTGGGTGAAGACGTGAGCGTGTTATTAGAGTACCTTAACTCTCTTATTCTTCACAAAGATCTGGAGAAGATGTGGCTTGTCCTCAAGTACTATCGCAGGTATGTCACCGTTCGTTCAACTCTCCCCCACACAGAATTCCAAAACCCTCTTACATGAAGTTTTCCTTTGAAACTCACCGTAGAGATTATAAATTAATACTACACGTGTAAAAATTATCATGATGTTGCAATCCTGATAAGAGGGAGCTCACGAAAAAGCGAATTCGGGCGATGACGCCGTGACAAGAGCAACAATGCGCATGCGTTACTTATTTCTGGCTGCTTCGCGTGACCACGCGTCCGCCAGAAAAGCTCTTTTGAACGCGTCCTCAGAATTCAAAATGGCGGAAAAAGGAGTTATTTCGAAGACTTACAATTTGACAATGTTTGAATATGTTTCTTTCAATTCTTACTATATCTTAACAAACTTAGATATAATCACATATTTTCTAACTATTTAACGAATGTTTGTGATCACTCAACCTGAATTTAGATGTGAAATTTGAAAAAAACAAAGGTGTTGTGGCCGAAACTCGCGACGTCGGCGAATCCAGGTTGATTCGTAACATGAATTTGACTTAGGAGTTAGGACGACGCTGTGTTGTCATGGCGTCGTCGTTGCCCGAAAAGTTCGTAATCGTCAGCTCACCAAGAACAGGATGCAACGCCTCCAGATTTGCGCAGCAAGTAAGGCACGAAAAAAATTAGCACTGTGGCGCCTGTTCAAGCAATTACGGTGTTGTTGAACTGAATTGTATGCTAGGTATACAAAGCTTGAGGGATTTAGCTCATAAGATCATATCACAACCTATGCGACTGTAATAACGAGACTATAGAGGGTTTTTCTCGTTGTAGATTGGTCGTTGATAAAAAGACATGGCAGGCACAATTCAATACGGTATTGGACAACGTTCAGAATGTGTTGAAACAAAATTACGATGCCCATTTACCACTGAAAAATTTCACAATTAGTTAAGTATTGGCATTTTAATATTTTTAGAAAACATATTTATTTAAAGAAAACTTATAGGTGTTACTATGCATGAAGACTAGCAAAGAGTCATTGATTGATGTTACGTCATTGTGATTGATTGGCTCTTTTATGTCCTTAGAATTGTCTTAAGCCCCGATAAGGCCAAAAAGGCCAATGTGTGACGTCACTTCCCTCGCTATTTGGCTACGAGTTTCTCCTTTTGGCATTTGCGATTGTGTAGGTTGACTTATGAGTGCATTGGAAAAATTGTTGAATCAAGTATATTCGTCAGTTATTCACTTTCAACAGGAGAAAAATCGTAGCAAAAGTCGCTAGTGTGAACAGACCACAGACGAGAAATTTTCGCAAGCCAAGTTTTCGTCGACGATTTTTCAGTTGCTAATGTGTACCATTAATACTGACAAGTTTTTTCTTGGCAAGGAGACTTGTTGAAAAGCAAGTCACGCCAGCTTTTCAGCAAGGTAACTGGCATATGTATACGGCCGCCAAGAAAAGCTTCTTCGTCATACACGTGAGCCAGTAAAGTTGTCAAGGAGCTTCTCAAGAAAAAATTGCTCGCTTGTACGGGACTTTAAAGAGTGTTGATACAACGGCGGGGCTGCATCGTCCGTTTACCGAGTCAGCTCGTTTAGTCAGACCTTGCATGTTGTGTAGTTGATTCTTCAGAAAATATTCCTTTGTGCTTACATGGAGAAACACGCTGGCCCGCTTACCACGTTCTCGCTGGAAACAGTCGAGACCTCAGCTATGCGGATGGCATTTTCGCCAAATAAAATAGCTTGCCGGAACGGTAATCAAATGCTTTTATTTGTAATTTCGAGGGCTTTAGACATAAAAAAGATAGAAAAGTCAGAAAAAAAGGTGGGAAAGTACTTTATTAGCTCTAGATGACTATTTTGAGCATCAACGCCAAACAAAATTCCTCACACCAGCCAGGCGAAGCGTAGTAAGCAGTTCTAAAAGACCCATCTACACGAGCAAATAAAATGTGACAATTTCTGCGTGACAATTTTTATATGCTCCTGTAGACGAGCAAAATTGAGCAATTTTTGTGTGGCATATGCATTTACCGAAAAGCTGGAGTGCTAGCTTTTATGTGACAAAGAAAAATTGTCACATATTATTTGCTCGTGTGGACGAGGCTTAAGACCATGCGGTTGCATGGCGGGATAAACTTGTTCTCATGTAAGCACTCCTTAGTCTTATAATGGATGGACAGAAATTTACGTAACGCTTTCCCAGCGAAGGCAAATTACCAAACTTTTATCAGATTTATGCACGGGAAATGGAAAGTGAGAAATTCCATTAGCGATACACATTTGTATACCGTGGTATAGCACAACGCTTTAAACTCCTCATTTGCCATTACAAATTCTAGTAAATTTGTAAATGGCCCAATGATTATTTCTCGTCTATCGTGTGAGGCAACTTTCCTGGATCTTCCATTTCTTTGCTCATGTTTTGCATTTCCTCCATTCTGTTGTTAATAATCTCACGCATAATCTGATAAAAGAAACAAGCTGAAGTTGATATAACATCTTATTTCAGCTACATGGGGATAAAATCAAAAGCCATAGTAACAGTTTCAACCTCAGGCTCATGCAGTTGTTTGTTCAAGGCTAGATTAGCATCAACCCAAGATTATATAATTTATCGAGATGTTTCAGTTTGTATGTGTCTGCGTATCTATTTTTTCCCATACCAACAATGTTTGGATCAAAAGAAGTCTATCGATCGAAACAAAACTAGTACAAGCTAGGTTGCCAGTTTCTGAATAACCGGCCTTTGAGCTTTCAGTTTTATAGATTTTTATTAATCATTTGACTATTTCACCACGTGACGAGTAAAGACAATTTTTTCTTTGAGCGGATTGTACGACTGTAAATTGAAAACATTTTGAACCTTTACGTCTGGGAGTGGCTCTAAATTCAACAGACAGTTGAGTTTTTAACAGCCATTTTGATTAAATTTCTTTTCATTTCAAACGCCGAAATGCCATGATTGAAAGCAACTTGTAATCCCGAGATTTTACAAGGAAAAACGAAAAAACGGACTTTCATAAAATACATAAGTTACATTAACAACTGGTGAAACTGAATTAGAAAAACAAACTCGTAAACATTCCTCATGGCTAGGTAAGTTTGCACCATGCCATGCACACAATAGGTAATTCTAAGGGTCTGCTTATATGGAAGCGAGTTACTCGGCTGCACCGAGATCCCGGCTATTCTATATAATAAGTAGTTTACCCGGCTGACTGTTTACATGGAACAACCGAGTTACTCGCCTAGCCGAGATCCGGGCTTTTTCTGCCGAGATCTCGGCAAGGCGAGTTACGCGGTTGGTCCATGTAAACACTTTTCGACGGGAAACCCGGCTACTCCAGGAAAATTCTCGTCATTTCCGCATCGTGTCATTACTGTCCTTCAAAGTAGAAGCGCTGTACCCTATTTTGGATTCAGATGGGACTATATGCTGGGCTACTCGGTCACATGTAAACACAGTGCTTGCTCGTCCCGGCAAAGCGAGTTACTCGGTTAGCCGAGTAGCTCGCCTCCATGTAAACAGGCCCTTATTAGAATTATCTATTCTGTGACCACGCTAAAAACTATTCGAAAACAATATCCTTGCTTGAAAGTTCGCTACTCGCGAGTTAAGTTTTTCTGAACAAGTCCACTTGCTCGTGCGTAGGACGAAAGCGTTTTCGCTTTTTGCAGTGTAGGCTCAAACAAATTCTGAGGTATTTTGAAGCTCCTTACAAACGAGAAATTTTCCCTTCACAAGCTCCATTTGTTCGTGTCTACGACGAAAATTAACCACTTTTTCCGACACAAGGAGCCTTGTTCAAAAGGTAGTCATGCCCGCTTCTCAGCAACGACCGTCAAGCAGAAACTCGTCGTACGCACGAGCAAGTGAATTCCTCTAAAAAAATTTCTTCACCAACTGAATTTGCTCGTTGGTACGGAGCTTATTTGAGACACTATAATTTATTTATTTATTACAATTTATTTTTTAATTGATTATATGCATCATAATTTATGAAAATCCTACATACCTCTACTGGGGTTCGTTTAGTAATATGAACATTTTTTGCTCGGTACGATTGACGTCTTCTTTTATAATCTCTTTTTTCCGCTAATAATTGTAACTCTGACTTCAAACCATCTGCAGCCATTTCTAACGATATAATAAACAAAGTTCAAATCCAACCAGAACGAAAAACACACCGGAAACAACGCACTAAAATTAGTGAAATTCACCATAACGAAAAAGATGGCGAATGTACACTTTACCAGAATGCATTGCGGTCGGAAATTGTTTAAAAAGCGAAGTGACGTCTTTTGACAGGCAGGCATGATACAAGCCGTTGTAACTTTCATTGTGTTAAAATTTTGTAACATTAGGTGTTTTTCTTGCCATCTTTTTTCACTCATTCATACCTTAAACCTGCAATACATTCTGGTAAAATGTACATGTCGCCATCTTTTTCGTTATGGTCTATGGCAAAGTTTGGTTGCGGAATGTTTGAGAGTATAACTCAGCGCGGAAATTGTTTCCATGAAAGTTGTTCCTATCTTTGAGCCGAAACTGGATGAGACATTGACTAATCGTTTGACGCACGGAGCCTTATTCTTTTAAGTAATTACTGAGGCCCCGTTTACACTATATACCGGATTCCTATAGGAGCGGCTCAAATTTTTCCACTATCGATGCTCTATGAAGATTTTTAATGGTAATGACACAAAGAAATATATAAAATCTGTCAGTCTAGTCAATATTTGCTGGTAGTTCTTGCTTCTTGACAGCAAACGAAGATATCGTGACGAGTGAATCCGGTGTAGTGTAAACAGGGCCTGAAAGTTCATGTTTTGGGATTGCAGAACAGCTTACTAAAAACCAGTTAAGCTACATTGCAATAATTAAAGAATTTGGAATAAATGGTTATGTGGTTATGGCTTGTATATAGTTACTTTGCAGTGTCTGGGCTGAATTGCGTAACTATTTACAATGGTTTTCTAACGTATACATTATGTATTTGAATATATATTACCTTACACTGTCTATTTTTACAACAATCAATTTTACTTCTTAATCTGCCTATCCTACAGCCCACCCTGTCAACTTTCCCTGTCGGAGGAAACCGGAGTACCCGGGGAAAACCTACGACTTTCGGCAGAGTAGTTGACAGACTCTTTTCACTTGAGAAAGTTAAGTCCGCCCTGAGAATCGAACCCACAACCTCAGTGGTGAAAGGTGCATATCCTAGCGACTGTGCCACCGAAGCCCCATGGTGTGCAGATGTTATACGGTAATAGTCATTTATACAACAATGTATGCTCAAAATGACCGTGTTATCATTAATTATACCAGTTCATATATGATTGCATATCTAAGAAAAACACCAATTTTTCAACGTTTTTCTGCTTTTTGGTTGTTTTGAAGCATATTCCCATGTATTAAAATTTTCTCGTCAGTTGAAAGTAATCGGGCATTCTTTGGTAATTGCATGTATTAGATGAAACAAACCTTTTGAATCCTCTTGTGTTCCACTCAGCTCTGATTCAACGAGGTATTCTTTCGCTTTTCTTTTAGAGCTTGTTCTCTAATAAAGGTACATTAGCGGGTTTACGATTTAAGACGTGGTACGGTTCGACGACGCGGGGTCTATTTTACAGAAAAATTAGTCCAAAAGCAATGCTAAGCGCAAAAATTAGGGAGTTTACAATCCACGACGCTAAAACACGACGACGGGGAAGCTAAATGTGTAAATTTATAGTCTCAAGAAGTCCTTAGAGAATTCGCAAACCGCGTAGTGACCATGACGACGAATGAACACGCCGACAAATTAAAGGCTGCATTCCAGTTACGCGTTTTTGACCCGCACGTACACGCACGTGAAAGATCAAACTGTAATAAAACGT
>JAOBYK010335356.1:0-40768 GCA_025434845.1 Phenganax subtilis | reverse complement strand
TAATGAAAGTTTAAAGAAGAGTTTAATTCCGCAATTCCGCATTTTATCCTTCCGCAATTCCGCATTTTATCCTTCCGCAATTCCGCATTTTATCCTTCCGTAATTCTGCATTTTATCCTTCCGTAATTCCGCATTTTATCCTTCCGTATTTCCGCATTTTATCCTTCCGTAATTCCGCATTTCCGTAATTCTGCAATTCCGTTTCCGCATTTTATCCTAACCCGCTGTCGTGCTGCGTTGCATTTATAACTATCTGATTGCTCTCTTTTAGATCTAAATTCGTATATATACGCCAAGAGAATAATGCACTTACCTGTCTGTGACCTTCCAAAAACATTGAAGATGTAATAAGCACAACTGACTTTGGCGTGGGCTTCGGTTTCTTAGCAGAGAGAAGTTGATAGATAAGATATACTGTGACGATGATGAATATTCCAGTGATAAGATACATAACTCTTACGAAGCCAGCAAGCTCTAGCGCATAACTACGTGACGTCCATTTTAAATTTTTGCTAATATCTTGATACAATTTTGACATGCTTTCACCATCGTGAATTGAAGTGTCCAGTAATTGTGAATGACCGATTTTGTACTGAAGGTTGATAGGAGGAAGGACACTGATGTATCTGAAAGGAAACATGCAATATAGAATGCGATTAAAGTGGCTTTTTCTCTCAGTTTACGTGCAGTGCAAAACGGATAACAGACACCACATAGTTGACAATCTGTAAGACATGCATAAGAATCGCGAAAGAAAAGTTTGATGCCTAAATTGATTTCTATTTTCCCGATTCTCATCCGGGACCTCAATGTGAGGATTCTTGTTTATCTACAGCAGTGAATTCAACCAGATTCACACTCTGTGACGGTGCATACCTGTCCATAACATTAACACCATACAAGTCGAGCAGTTCAGGCCAATGTTGTCGAGAGAGATTTCTCCACAGTCCTTCAGTGTGGAATCCATCTATACATGAAGGATATCTGTCTGGTTCTATCAAATGTTCCTCAGCGACAAGTGTCGATGAATAGTTCTTCAACTCAATCCTTTTACCAAAATTGTCATAATATAAGACAGATTTTTGCGATACAGAAATATCGGCTGTGACGGAAACTGGATGACTGCTGTTTTTATATTTATCTTTGGCATGATTTGCGGGAACGTCTTCTTTGTTTAGTACAGTGATCGATGTAATATACGCCAAATACATGATGGCAAATACCTGAGTAAAAACAAACTCAAAAAGTCACGTAGTTTCAGACGTTCAGCCTAAGCAAAAACAATAACAAACGTTCAAGAGCAAGAAAATCAAATCTACCTATTTGCATGCTACCAAATGTATAACTCACCATTATTCCTCTTTGGACAATTCTAGTTCTAGCCCAGAAATACGCAAAATTCAATCTTTTAGGTAAATCTTGACGTAGGGAAAATATTTTCATTGGATTGTACAAGTAAGTTAGAACATCTGACCAGTTCGTAGATTGCTGTGGTTCGGTTTGCTTAGTAGTTGATTGTTTAAATGTTGTATCTTGGAACGCAGTTTGGACGGGTGGGATACTGTTACACACTACGTAAAATACAGAATACGAGTAATATACGTATATTGATATATGTATACCAAGGTTAATAATTTTAAATATTCTTAACATTGAATTTTCAAGAAAATTCCGCACATTTTCATTCGTAAACTTTATGTTCATAGAATTACAGGTTTTGAGAGTTTCTAAAATAAGGTAAACGTGAGAATTCTCAAGCAAGTGGTTTTTATATTATACGTAGAATAAATATAAAAATAGAAAAAAATACGCATTATTCGTACCATCAATCTCGACGTGCGGCGACTTTGTCGGGGGCTGGAACGAAAAAAAATGGAAACTTTGAGTTAACTGCGGTGAAAAACTAAATCCTGGCTGTACAGTAATATTACACAAGTCTCACCTCTAGACGACTAAGATCAATTGAGAGAACGGTTGCAAAGAAAACAATTTGCAAAAACAAGTCAGTGAGAATACCAACACCTCCGACCATGCAAAATTCCTAGTTTAAAGAACACATTTGCCTCTTTAACGTTGGTTATAAGCTAACTAACAATATCACTCCCTAGTACGGGTGCCGAGATATCATAGGATTTTTTGGTAAATAAGCTTGCCGAGACCTAACAAAAGTTCACATGAGACAGAGGTCCTTATCGCGAGATTGGACTGTATTTAACATGGAGGTCTAATCTCTACCTGTACTGCAGGCACAAACGTGCAATATCCACAAATTAGAAAAAGAAGTTCAGTTGCTAAATTCAGCGTGATAGAGCGACCTTCTCTGCTAAGACCTAAGTATGTAAACACAACAAGCATACTTCAAAATAGATTGCTACTGACACCACATTGATACCGAATAACTATCGTAGATTAGAACAAATTGACAGAATATTTGCTTACCTTCGGCGACACGAATAGGAACAGGAAGACAAGGATGTGTGGACACAATAGATCTTGTTATTACTAAGACGTTTTCCAATCCAATGATTATTACAAGGTATGGAAATATTTCACTACAAAACGACGTTCATTTTAGTGTGGCCACACGGTAAAAGAGTTGGGTGAGCAGAAACTTTTGAAACCTAAAACTCAGTACCATTAACACTACCATGCAAAAATCAAAGTAAGAATTTTGTAATTGAGGCTAATTACGCATTTTATATACAATAAATTACTACTATCACATTAAATCTCTACTGCGCCAGCAGAGGAAACTATACATCACAGTTTGTAACTAAGCTTTCAGTTTATTCAGGATGGCAGCAGAATGTGTTTCCAATATATAAACGTAAAACATTACATGTCCTGCAGCATGTGCAGGGTAGTCTGATGCCTTACCTGCTACTTACAGATGGGACCATACCAAAAAATATACAAAGACCCGCAGCCATTGACAGTGAAGCAACAACAGTAATGACCGCACTGATCGCCAGACCAAACTTAGACTTCACCATTTCTATTTTAGCTGAAACATGAAAATACAGTCGTGGTTTAACCACCGTATTTACTTTTATTTTCGAGACTGGACGGCATATCAAAACGACAGAAATAGGGCTAGGTCAGACACTGAAAACAACGCAACAGTAAACTTACAGACTGAGAAAATAAGATATATGAAGACCATGAAATATGTGAAGCACAAATGATAAATTTCAATTACGTTGTCTCCCTAAAAACATAAAAAATTTCGCTGCACTTCCTAATATTCATGTTGGGATGTTTACCGGTACTCTTAAACTAACTGTATAATATGGAGAGTGCTTGTTCCAGTTTGAATGAATACGATCATTTGATAAATGGTGAATAAACATACTGTACCTTGTAATGAATGTGAACAATTGTATCGCTTACACTCTCAGTTTTGTAAACAGGAGGAAATTTTTCTTGCAAAACATTCTTCAGGCTAATTGTAAAGCTACGAAATAAATTCTACAGTAAGAACAAATCTAGTGTGAATACAATTTTGTCTCAATTACAATACAGTATATTGTATCACAGTATATTGCAAACAAGCAAAACGGTTAAATGTGAAACTCAGCTAAGAAGCAATGTCTCATACCTTGCACTGTAGTTCCGCAACACAGTAGTTACAGCATAACGTAAGATCATGCATTCATCGCTTCCATTCAAAGGAAAGAATCCTGTTGCACGGAGGGGGATACCAAATATATTTTCTGAAAAATTTCGGCAATTACCAATTTATACATAAAATGTGAGTTTCCTGTAATACAGTTTTTTTGCACACTGCTGAAATTAACCGATCATATGGCATTGTACCAAAGTGTGTCATACTGTGTATTTTCCTGTTGTTGACATTAAATGATTTTATTGCAGTCATCTGGCAGAGACTGCAGAAGACCCTTAAACAATCTTCAACATGATATCACATCAGTAAATAAAGAAATTATTATACCTTTCAAATTTAGAGTATTCTTGCTTGGTTTTCCATAAACTTTGCTCAATATGTTCTTATCTTTTTGAAAACTGAAATAGAAAATTCATATATATTTCAACTTCTGCATTAAGACTTTGTTATTTCTTTCTTGAAGAACATACATCAAATGGGTACTATAACAGATACATACATTGCAAACAAAAATAATTACAATGTAGAATGCATTAGCCTGCTTCAGTTCAAAAGTAAGGAAACAATATTTAGAAATGAGCGGCAGTATACTCAAGCAAGATTATCCAGAATTTTTGACAATGATGTGTAGATTTCTGATTTATTAGTCTAATACAAGAATGATGATTCTTCTGAGTAGCATAACTTTACTTCCTGAGACTGCAGAAAACTTTACTAAACTGCACCTATCAAAATCTTTCCAGAGGTTTGCAGGAGAAATTTGAAGACATCCTTTCTCAGGCAATATTTTTTCTTCCTCACCAAGAAACAAGTTATGCTGATGTATCAAGAAACACAAGTCAGATATCTTGATCCTTTTTCCACTTCTAATTCAGAAAAAATAAAACAGTTATCAAACAACCATGATTTTTTCCTTGACTCATGAATTAATGTGTTACCTTATGTACTCACCTTACTGTATGTTTATGCCCATTTAAATCACTAAGAACTGTAAATACTGATTCAAATGCTCCATGTAAGTTGTGCAACAGAATGCTAGTGTTCACTTCTTCAATTAACACAGCCACAACAATTTGCTGAATGTAAGCAGCAGGTTTCTCTTTCAACTGAAACAAAAAATCGAATTTCAGGTACTACATCTAATATAAGTCTCTTACATTCAACCCACTGTACAAAAGACGTGACACTAAAGATGCAATTGAGAAAAAATATTGTAGATATATGGTGATTCTAGTTTTTAAATTAGTGTTAATAAAAACTTTATTCACCCAGTCAGGTTTTTCATTGTTGGAACCATTCACAGATAATGTTTCATTCCATTCTGAAGGAGTTTTTGCAGTCAGGGGAGAATACGTGAGAATGGGAGCACTATAACAATAGAAACACTGATTAAACCACCTATTCACAGTAAAGCAAAGTACAGTGCTGCTAATAATCCACAATTAATGTTATAAAGAGTTCATCACTATACAGGACTTATTCTCCATCAAACAACAGACATCCAGGAGAAAAAGATTAGAGGCCGTCTTATAATGAATACATAGCCATTAATTGCCTCTCAACAGTTAAAACTTTATGAACTCCAATGACCATACCTGCATGAAATTATTAAAACTCCACATAAGATTATTATGAATGCGGGATGGTTTGCACAGAAAAGACCGTGATAATAGTAAATTCTTTCCAACCAATTTCTCTCAGAAACCTTTGGATAGTCTTCCAGCTTACTTTCATCCATCTGTCACGAATGAATGTCAACAAGAAATCTAGTATTCTATTCAGGCAAACAGCTACTGGTACTGAAGAACTGAAGAGTAAATACTGTAGCAATAATGCACATTTTCCGTCTTCAAAGAAATCTGCGTTTCCAAGAATTTTACGAAGGTTGCAAAAACTCACTATTCAGTGGATAGCACTATCCACCATTCGAACAACGGGCCCCAGGCAAATAACTATTGTACTCATAATTTTCCCACCTTTGTTTAATTAAGAACGGGTGCTCGGTCGCAGCACAACTGCACCAATCGATCGGTATACTCCAAACCAAGAAAAATAGGAAGACAGCAGATTAACGTCCAAGTGTACAAGACATACGTACATCCAAGTAGTTGAGCATGATTTTACTTCCTTATGTTAATTCTATGCCGTCAGAATTACTGATAGAGTATAAATAACCAACACACTCTTTCTTCTGCGGCATTTTCTGCGGCCATCTTGAATCAGTGGAATTACATCATATACTTACGCTTACATGAAGTATCCAACAATTTTTTAAACAGTTGTTTACAAATCTTTGTTTACAATCTTTTCACATGGTTCGAAAAGTTGAACAAACAATCTGCCGCCCAAATGTTCTCTAAAACCTTATGATGGCTTTGAATGGACAGCCTAAGAACTTGAAAGATGATCAGAAACATGAGGATAAAGATATTTTCAACTCATTAGAGCGACAGACAGTCTACAAAGTAGTGGATTTCTCCAGTCAATACGGAGGAGACCTGTCGAAAAGTTACACAGTGCATAATGTTGTAGGAGAAGCTTGCAATTATCCCAGTTATGGAGATTTCACCCAAACGCTTGTGTTTGTATGTAGGAAAGATTATATTGAATAAACCTTTATATTTGCAGTAAATTTCTTTAACAGGGTGAGAATAAAAACTGTCATTTAATGTCTCATGTTGACCCATTTTTATAACAATCTGACTTAATTAAACATCATTAGAGCGAACTAGTAACCGTTTAGTTGCAGGTGGCTCATGGTAACCACCTAAGGATAGAATTGTCTCGACTTAAACAGAGTAAAATATAAAACTGTATTATCACTTCATTGATTGACACGAGAATATGATCTATCAAGCTAAAAATTGCTACAATTTTTTTACTTTGTGTGTTATTATCTTTTTAGAGAACTTATGGAATATGGTGGAACCAGAGTCCATCAACTCCAAAAAGCTTTACATACAAAAACTTGTCTTTTACAAGTCGAGATTTTGTAGGTGTGTGTACAATCCATTTAACATTATACTATTAACCTTTTTGCATCATGCATGTAACTGGTGCATTGCACTTGATGTAATGTAGGTTATGCTTCCTTAGCATTGACATATCATTTAGCTGATTTAAATCCTATGTTAGTACTGTTGAACTTACAATGGACTAACACAAGACTGGTATAAGTCACTTCAGGTGCTCATTTGGTGAACAATTGAATCATGTTTTCTTCTTGTTTTAGATATTGAATATAGGGAAGAAGTTTACCCAACAGAGGTTGAAATATTTGAGACATATAATCCTGGAGCTGTGGTTAGGATTCTTGCATGTAATAGTAATGCTGAAATAACAAATGTTTATGATAGGTAATGTAATCTACAATCCACTTTTTTCTGCATGAATTCAACTGCTGATTAATCATGTTCAAAAGTTGTAATTTGTTAGTGTACTGCAACAATATTTTTTGTGCCACAGATATTCCTAGTTTTGCTTTAGTGCTCACAAAACACTACATTTCAGGGCAAAATGTCATACAAGTGGAAAACTTCAGCCTTATTTATGTATCAGTATGCTTATTTTCCAGATGGTTTGTTCTATGGTGTGGAAAAATACAACGATGTCGACACAAAGCTCGTGTATTTACACCAAAATTGAAGAAGTGCCCATTCAAGACCAGGTGAGAATATTATTTGGGAGCATTTTCGTACTTTTTATTCTGCATGTGCGGGCTTACAAGTAGTGACCATGGTACCCATTTGAGTCACTTGAGCAATCATCAAATGGACACAGTGAGAGGTGTTTGAATTTATTCTCATTGTGTGGTATCTTGGTTTCAAATTGTTGTGACTGAAAACCAGTTATACTATTGCAAAGTAAAGCTTGTAAAGAGTATTCTGTCAGGATGAGGTCACTCTATTCATGATTGTAGGAAAGCATACTGACTTTTTGATCACCAGTTACAAAGGAGAATGTACTGCATGGCTCAAACTTGCTGGGGTTTGAGGTTCTGATTGCTATGAAAGTTGCCAGTTGATTTTGTTGAACCAGTTTGGAACTTGTCAAATATGTAGTTCATAATTTGCAGGCGTATAAGGTTGGAATTCAACCAGGATCATTTGGAGTACTACACAGAAATTGATGCTGTTTATCTTCATGGTTTAGTTTCTGAAGAAGAGTATTATAATGATAAAGTAGATTCCATTGATAGTTTAAAACAAGATTTTGCAAACCTGATCACCGACAAAAACTTTTGGAATGAAACAAAAAAAGATCAGGAATTACCTTGTTGGAATATTTTGACTCTTCCAGTATGTGATATTACTCTGTTATACACAATTTAACGTTACACCACGTCTTGTGGTGGTTTATAAGATTAAGTGGTCAAAATTAATCATGAAATTAGTGTAGTAGTCTTGGTGCTGAAGTGGCAAGTATTATAGCAGCTTTTCCTTAAGCCTCACTCTCATGCAGCTGTGATGTGTTAGTACCAGAAATTCTCGAAAGTAGTCTAGTTTTACTTTTGCAATGCGTCTCAAGACACTGGACTAGATCCTAAAACTTGTATTCTCTTGTTACATATTTAGCATACACACTTTTTCAGATGACCAACACAAATTGTTATTACTGCTGCCATTTGTATATCTGTTTTTTGCGTTTCGATTTGTAGATTGAAGTTATTATTAAAATATTTTCATATTTGACATTTGCTGATTTTGGAAATCTTTCCAGATCTTGCAGGTAAGGTAGAAAACGTCAATTTTCCTTTTTTTTTTCGTAATTATGCTGTTTTCCTGTATTATTTATTCTCCCGTCAAGTTCCTTTCGAGATTACTGCTATGATCCTTTATGGTTTAAAGAATTTGATCTGCAACCTTACTGGCAAAAGGTGAAGCCGTAGCACTTGCTATACGTATGGCCAAATGTAGTGTTTGTGTCCAAGTCATTGGTTTCGCTGCAATGCTCACAAAACAAAGAAATACACCATGCTTCGTTACTATACCACAGTGGCTATACTGTACTGCTGAAGTAGAATTCAAGTATTGTGTTGATCTAAAAATTTTGAGTCCAGTCACTTGAGAAATTATTAAGTGCAAGCGATTGTGAACCACTTCACAGCTTTTGTTTTTTCAGATCAATAAATTTACTCTTCAATTCTTGAGCGAAAGATGTCAATCAAGTGAAAAACTCCGATTATCGTGGTGTGGTTCCAATGATATGCTTTTTTCAAGTGATTTTTCAAGGTAGAATGGCAGGAAAATGTTGGTGAAATTCTGTATTGCTCAGTACCGTGTATATATTTCCAAATTCTCGTCTACAGTTTTTTTCAGAAAGTCAGCGGAAAATTAAGAAGTTTGTACCTATCATGCTGTAGATTTGTAGACTCATGTGCTTTGGAATTAATTGCGAGTACTTGTCCGCAATTAGAAGGTACAGAGAAGGGTTAGAGATTGAGTTTACTCCAGCAACGAAATTGGCTTAATATAACTACAACCTCCCAAGCTTTTCCTACCTTAGCATTGATTCAATGATTCTCAATCTCAGGTCTGGATAGTTAGTAGGTTAGAATGTGCATGAGTGGGATTGGGGAGAGGTGCTAAGAAGATTTGATTCACGCACGCAAGGTCAAGATGTAAGCTAAAGCATTCCCGTACTCTTGATGAATGTCTATACTTATATCTTGTCCCTTTGAATAGAAAAATCTCTCCTGTGGTTATATACTGCATATGTGTTCTTAGAGTTGGACTTGTCCTCGTGTGTTCATATTCCCACTGATGCATTTGAAACTCTTGCAAACTTGAGGAATTTAGAAAAAGTAAACCTCTACAGAACACAAATAACTGAAGTCAACTTCATAAAAATTGCTAGGTATAGTCAAAGCAATAAATTGTCGTCTTTTGTTCTCACAATTGATGATTTTTACTTTTAAGGCTTTCATGCACATTTTCCTAGAATTGTTTTCTACGTTTTCCTATTTTTTCTATTTTGCGTAAATAGGTCTTGTACAAAATTAATGCACGTTAATCTTGGAGGATGTTTTCGATTCAAGAACTTCGATGAAGCAACGAAATGTTTAAGTTATTGCCCGTAAGATTTCATTTGATTAGTTTGTGTTTGTGTTTTTTTGTGGGTTTTTTTGCTGGCGTGCTTGCTTGCTTGCTTGCCTGCTTGTTGCGCGTGTCCTTTTAATTGTTTTATTTTCGTGTTACTGTTTATCGTTCTTATACTGAATGCAGTATCAATCGTATAATTCAAATTTTACTCTAAAAGGTCTAGAGTCGTGGTTACCAAGCCCGAACTTTTAGTACAGCAATGTGAATCTGTACGGAAAGGATCATAATTTATAAAAACTAACTTTGCAAAGAAACTATTTATTTTTCAGAAATGTTGTTTCATTGGATCTTTGGAGAGCTGTATCTCTTACCCCGAGGGGAGTGCACAACATTTCAATCAACTGTCCCAACCTAGAGGAAATAGATCTTGGATGGTGGTAAGAGAAGGCTAATCAATTATTGAAAAAACTTTATGGTACAACTTTGTAATTCCCTAAAACCTTACGTACTGTAAGTGTAAACTCTCATGACTAAGAAAGTGTAATACTTTGTTACAGCAAAAATATTACTGCACCCGAGTGTTTACGGGATCTGGTTACCAGATGTCGCAAACTTAGGAAAATTTTTTTAACTGCTCTAAGGTGATGTCAGTTTGCTATATTTTATAGTGTTGAATAAACGTATATGAATGATGAATATACCTCATTTATGTAATATACCTTTTATTTTTACACACTACCACAAAGCCTGAAAGTCAAAGCTTAGTGGTACTATGTAGCTTAAAGGTTTTTTCGTGTTTCCAACAGAACCGTGTGTGACGATGATCTGATTGCTATTTCTGAGAATTGTTTGTTACTGGAGCATCTCGACATTCTTGGAACTTCGTTTGTTTCTAAGAAGTCTGCAGAAAGGTAAGTCGACGCATTGATCGTGACGAGTTTAGCTATGACGTTGGATTTCTACATTACCCGAAGGCCGAAGAAGGTCAGCGTGCGTGTCGACATCGGCAAATTGGAAGTTCATCTTGCATAGGAAGGCTCTGGTCGTATGTTTATTTCTATATAAACATTAGAATCTGGGTTAGCTCCTGGAAGTCAATGAGAATTATTATGAAAAGTCAAATCCGTGCATTATTGATATTTATGTTCCTTACTTTTAGGATTCTTTATGAATGCAAACATCTCAAGTTTTTCGATGTATCTTTCTGTTCTCAACTCGACTATGAGTGGTATGTGTCAACGAAAGATTGTTACCCACAGGTGTCTTTAAAGAAGAGCATTCAGCATATGCAAAACGAACTTCAGTAATGGCTACGATTTAGAAATAAGGAAGTATAGTCACGGAGGGGTATACTGATTTCGAGAAAACCCTCAGATACTCGCAGAGATCAATGTCGCTAAAACAATGCCTCTTATTAGTGGCGTGAGGATTTAGCCCGAGTCCGACATCTTTTTATGATTAGATGGTTTTCTGGTTTCAATCTTGAAGATAAGAGTTATGAGATTTTTACAGACTTATTATTTAAGCAAATATCGAGAATTTTGTACTCCTTATATTTAAAATGTAATCGAAGTTTTACTACCTGCATTTGAAAATTTTTGAGGTACTTTTTAAGCATTTTCCAGCATAGTGCTTTTCTAACCAATCAAATAGGAGAACCCCTCTCGCACTCTCAGTTATTCAATCATCATGGGCTTTCGTAATTTGAGTAGTTATTGTGCGCAAAAATCCCGGGAAAGCATTCTATTATTCGTAACGTTTTGGATAAGAAGACGTTGCGCAATGACTGATTTGCTGCATGCTGTTATTCACTTTTTGCAGTTGTGCTCTCCATAGACCGCATACGTAACAGTATATAGAATAAAAATATTTTTGGAAGATGTACTCTCGATTTCGAATGTTTTCATGACAGTTTTCATGATGCTTTCATGACCTGCAATCCTGTGTAAAGTTACCTGATGTGAAACCAACCAATAAACAACGTCACAATTGATTACGTCAGCAACCACACGCAAATTTTCCTGCGCAAACTCTGTAGTGAAGGACGGAAATTTGTTGAGTACTCAAATTGCTACAATTGGCGAGAAAGTTATTGAATATTAGTGGTTTATACGTCGATTTTCGCCAAGTTTAGGAAGTTCTGAGTGATTTCAAAGATTGGGGTTCACGTTAGGTACGTTTTTAACTGATGGTTTTGACCTGGAACTACAAACGATCGAGTATATCACCTGTGCCATTTATAAATATGTGGGACATGTAGATCGAGTATCAAACTACATTCGAATTTGTATACATGGCAATTTGACTTCTCAGCAGGTTTCTTCTTTCAGATTACGTTTATGCTGATGGCTGTAGGGAAAGGATTTCTCGATCAGTACTCGGTGTTTTGTGTGTTTGGTTCTGTTGTGGGATGTGTTGTTGTTCCCTTGATAACACAGGTATGTCGGCACTATTCTGTGTCTGTTAAATTCATATATTTGCTTCCGATGTATTAAATTGCTTGAGCAAAAACCTCGCGTAGAACAGCTGGACACGAGTTGCTGTGATTATATGGTTAAAAACTTAAGTGCTTGTCATAAAATCTGTTTCTTCATTTTGTAGTCGATCGAAAGTGTTATTTTTTCTGCGATCGTGATCAGTTTGACGGCTACCCACCTGAGTAAACGAGCAGTGAACAACGACACCTCCAACAAGGTATTTGTATATTTTTGCTTATTCCAATTGTGCACGAGGAGGGCAGTATTTCTATGTTTTATGTTTGCTTTCCGTTGTGCATACCAATGTTTTTTCCTTTCCGATTAAATTAGCTTCACACTCAAGCACACATCAAAGAGGCTTCGTTTCGGAAAGGCAAAGATGCAAATTCTAGCAAGAAGAAATCCCCCAAAAAGACCTTGGCTCAGGTTGGTTGTTGCTGAATTTTGCTATCATATGTTTGGGATATAAATTACATTTGATCTATGATTTGTTGAATTTGAAATACATCCTGCAAAATTTGTGATGTCTGTGGTGAAATCGAAAGCTGAAGTTAGTAGTTTCATAATATTGAACACAAGATTCTGTTAATGCGATCATACTGTGGACTATTCTGTAGAATTCTTGATATTTACGATATACCGTCATTTATCGCCAAACTTTCTATAACACAACACAATTTCTTTTCTTGATGAATATCAAAGGCTCATGGAACATGTGGCTCACCTACACAAACCATGTATTTTATTGTACTGTTAGTGACCATACGTTAGCATCTGTTTTGTTCTGATGTAATTTGGTGGAATTATGACATAGAATAAGGGAACAATAGTTACAGAGAGAAAAATTCATAATCTCATTGAGTGCTTCTTGAAATATGTTTGTAACAGTATGTCACTTGTCTGTCAACTTCTTGTCTCAACATATCATGTTTGAGTTTGGCAGATATTATGTGTGCACTTGGGCATGCCAAGCATGGTGCAGCTAGCCTGGTGCAATAGGTGTGGGAAGGGATAGGTGCAAAGAAGTGGCTCTATCGCCTCTATGACGTGTAAACAATTGAAATTTTGCCTCAATGTTTGTACTCTGTCATTTACTTTTTCTACTGCCAGACTATTGCTTGTCAGCATTTTTAGATTGTGAAATCCAGTTTGAAGTTACAGAAGCTCAAAAGTTTTCACCCTTCAATGAATTACAGTAGCTATTGAGTTGTTGCTTGCTGCCGCATTTCTAGCACCAGTCCATTGTATTTGTCGCAATGAGACACTGGTACTTTGATAGTTCAAGATATATTTATTGGTTTGCATTAATCTAGGGAGAAACTCAGGTTCGAACTACTGATTATCGGCAACGGAAAGAGGAAAAGATCAAAAGAATAGAGGAAGCAAGAAAATTGGAGGAGGTACCGTATAATAATATTTTTAGTATGCACCACAAGTTTGTTCACTTCAATAAACACGTGAGCAAAAGTTGAAGAACAAAAAACTTCACTGATGGTGGGCGGAGATACAGTGTAGAATGCAAACTGAAACATGGTTTCTTTTTAATGATCATTAGCAGCGGAAACAAGAAGAGAAACGTGAAAGGAAGGCGAAGAAAAAAGAAGAAAAGTTGAAGCAGAAGGAAGAAAAAAAGATACTTGAGGTAGTCAGACGCTCTCATGTGTAGTGGAGCGTTACATGTGTGTGGTAGTGGCAAGGTTGTTTTGATATTGTTAAACTTTACAGGAAGAGGTACGCCGACGTAGAATCAAGGAAGAGAAAAACGATCGCCAAACATCTCCTGTTTATGAAAGAGTAGGTTGAAATTTATAAATTTCATGCTAGCGCCTAGGTTAGACCCAGTATGTTACTCGCTTGAAGATCAACATGAGGCTAGAGACAAACAGTAGTGCTAAACTGTAACATTTGGAAGAATGCAGTTTAAATGATTTAATTTCATATTTTTATTTTCAGCAAAAGTTGAAGAGTAAAGTTCATGCTAGTACTAGTAATAAGGGATCTTGGATAACACCATCACACAGCAAAGCATCTAATGTCCGCAAATCTAGCGTTACTGCGTCTGCAGTGAGTGATTCAGTGGTGACCCCATTGAACGTAATTTCTGCTGGTGACGCATTGTATCGAGAGAAGATATGTGCAAGTCCTGAGTCAAGTGATAGTCAGCCCCCTAGTCCACCACCGTCAGTATGGAAAGTACCAGAGTATGTACCACCAAGATGGAACCCTGACAAACAGCGCTTAAAAGATCGTCAATTTCGCTTGAACAATGACGTCATATTAGAACAGAGAAAGAGGCCGAGTACACCTTTCAATCAATTACGTAATCCAGTTGATCCGGCCCCGGTGAAATTAAAGAATCAGTACATGAATCAACACGTGGTAAAAAGTTCCCATAGCCTCAAAGATTCGGATCCAAATCTCCTCGCTGATATACCACTCAAGTTTTCAGAGAAGCCTGACAACCGGAAACAGGTAACAGCCAGTTCGTTCACTGGTTTACCCAGTTTTTTCAAATCTTCAACGGAAGCAAACGGGCGAGATGCACCACAGAAGACGTACTCGCTTTTTGGACCAGAGGAACCGAATCGCGTTTTATTTCAACCAATTTTTCAGAACAATGTTCATGTTTCATGAACAAGAACATTGAGTATCGTCATATGTTTACAAATAAATATTAAAGCAAAGTATATGAATAAAACACTAAAAGTGAAGTTTGTGTTGGTTGTTACACCTGCGCGGTGAATAGCACCTCTCTAAAACATTGGTGCACTAGTGATTCGTAGAAATCTGTTCAGGATGCTAGATGACTTTGCTTCACGAATTCATATCCAGCTTTCCTGTCGAAAGACGCGAGTTGTCAGTCAGTTCAACCTTTCCATCTCCTTGTCCTACTTCAGTAGTTGTTTACTTTTCATTCAATGTTCTTCACCGTTGCTCTTCGCGTAATCAACGAACACCTGGAAATTTTGACGCTTATATAGAAAGGTGCGTGAAGAATGTGGTCAATTAATAACTTGCTACAACCAATCTTTATTCCTCGGTTGTTCGTGTATAACATTTTTCAAATTGTCAGTAGATCGACAAAGTCGATATCTTTCATGATAAAACTTTACTGAAACCAAAACTGCACTACATTCAGTACCTTCATGCCATCAATGATAATGTCAGTTTCTCTTGAGCAGGCTTTCGCACAAGAATCCATGTCTTCGTACTAAAGCAATTCACAGAATTCTATTATTAATGTTTAAGGCCCTGTTACACGGTGCAATTTTTCTTGCAACTTGCAATGCAATTCTACTCTTGAGATATGTTAATTAGTGAAGAATGTTCGATATGTGAAGAGAACATCAGCGTAGAGCAACGAACGTACGTGTTTGCCAATTTTATATCTATCAAGAGTAGAATTGCATTGCAAGTTGCAAGAAAAATTGCATCGTGTAACAGGGCCTATGTTTGTACTTTTTAGCATAATAGCCAAAAATGTTCAGGCAAGATGATTTATCTTTTAACCTCTATGAAAGCATATCGCCTCGATCTTCCACTTTTTAAATTCCTCATCAACTTTACTTTCTTCACTTTACCAAACCTATTGAAAAGACAGGACACTTACACAGCGAAACCGTTTTCTGTACCCAGACAAGGTCATTCCTTTTCAAGACAGGCTGCCTAGTCTAGTTTTACAAAAGTAAAATAGACCAGTTTTAGGGAAAGCGGGCTGTTAACAAATATAGAATCCTCTTGGTAAAGAGAGGCATCGTGTTTTAAACTTCTATTACAGAAAGAAAGTGATGCCTACTTTTGAAAATGAGTTTGCAGTCCAACTTCGCTTGAGCAAGGGCTCTAAACAAAAGAAATCTGATAGGAAATGCCAATTCGTTGGCGCTACCGTGCAAAATAGTGTAGAGTAAAAACAGTTTGTCACACTATTGTCAATACTAAACCAATCTATGGAAGAGATGTAGTTTCCTTTGTTTTCTATACCCTGTAGAATAGTAAAGCTCATCTGATACATGTGGTGTAGTGCTGGACCATGAGGAGAACAGGGAAGTTTACAAGATGTAGTTTGGTGGTATATTAACGAACATGTCATTATTGACCGGTACAACCTCCAAAACACTCAAATCATTGATTTATAGTAAAGTGATGAAGTTGCAGGTGGGATGGGGAAATGAACCGAAATTTTTTTCACTGAAGGGCACCCATTTTTCCAAACTAGATATTTTAAGGACAAAAATTATTGCAATTTTGTGGATTGGACTGTATAGTTAAAAGACTGACCAGGCCACCAACAAATAAACAGTTCTCCGAACAACTAGCTGCTCTTTGTCTGTGCTTCACTTTCAACGAGCCTGCAAAAAAAAAATCTTGGAATTTACCCGCAACTTTGGAGAGTGGAGGCCCTGAGTAAAATGAGCAGGTTCTGACGCTTAATCCGTCATTAATACTGCGACCAATACATCCGTGGATTGTGTTGATGCAACTGCACTAGATAGCCTGTAGCCGCATGCAGCGTGTTGCTTCAGCAGAGCATAACGACTGCATTATATCGGCAATAACGGACACGTTAGCGTCCGTTTGTATCTTATTTGAAGATATAACTAATACGTTGAATGATCAGTTCATGACTTTAGAAACCTCTACCCGACTACAGTAGCAAGTCTGAAGTCTACAGACTGAGATTCACGAAAAATAAGACAGTACTTGAATTCGTCTTCACCAATTTTCTTTTTTTCTTACGTCGTCGCTTAAATTGCTGTGGTACCATTCTGATGCCCTAGAATTATTTGTTTAAATGAGACTGAGAAGCTATTGCGAATTCCCAAGTATCCATTACTAGTAATTCTGTACTTGATTCATTTCATTGCTACCTGTGCATTTTTCTTTTCGTTTATTTTCACATGCGGTATTGTTTCATGTTTTGAAAAGTGACCAATCCTAAAAGTTGGGAACTGAAATGCATTGCTGAATAGGCTGAAAGGGAACAAGGGAAAGTCAAGGATTCCGAAGCTTTAGCCCTTCCTACAGTTCGCCAACTAACCCGGATTTGACCTAGTTTCAGCTAAACCGGGTCAGATTTTTATGTGAACACAAATAATTTTAATGCGGTCGAACTCACATCAAAAGTAAAATAAGTCCGGTCGAACTTGGGTTAGATCAGGTTAGTTGTGTGCTGTGTGCACTCTGTAAAAATGTACTCGGGTTATTTGAAACTAAGTTGAACCAGAGTGCACGGGGCTTACATAAATGTGTTGTCTAACGGATAGAATGAGGATTAGACGATGTAATTGCTCCTGTATCAAGAACATAGAAGGATTTATATTCTGGGGACTGGAGTGGCTATGTACCGTACAGTTCATATGGTCCGCGCCTCTTAATATAACGGACCGTCGTTTTGTTGAGCGATTCAAGTGCATTTATACAAAGCAGTGTGTTTGATTACAGTTATGCATGATTCGTAAAAAAAATGTGAGGTGCGAAGGTCTTCACATCTGATTCCATTAGTTTCGGAACTTTCCCGCGCTCCCAACTAATTATACCAGGGATGCTAAAATCACCATCCATTACCATGGTCCAACACTTCGAAGCCAGTACATCTTTTGAAAATTAGAAACGGATTTTACCATGTTTGACCACGCTAATAATGGACTATAAAGTTACGATCGATGAACTACAACAGTCACCAGACATAATACCAACAAACAAATTGCACACAATTCAGTAAACAAAAAAAGAAACCACTGACGCAAATACACCACAAATTACAAAACAACTTCGAAGAGCCAGCCATCCCGACTGCTGACCCCATGAAAGAAAGTCATTACTGACTTAATTTTTGATATTTTGAGGTTGTTTTTATCTATATATGGTAACTGTTAGATGTAAATCTTGTCTTTCAAACAGATTTAAAATATTTAGGTAAGTTACTTTGTATTTGACGACTCCTAGTATGTGAAATGCTTAGTATTGATGTTTAATTTTGCTTCAGAGGTGAAAATCAAATATACTATTCGCTTTAAGGTAGCACGTATTTTAATGACTTCCACAACTGAAATGGGTTTGGTTTTATTAGACAGTATACATAACAACACAGTGCACCAAAACAATGACCATGCTTGTTGAACCCTTTTCTTTTTTTGTCTGTCAGTTCACATAGTGTGATGGTCTGTCTGTCTGTCTTCGTTTGTACTGTTTGTACTATTATTCACGATAAAAGTATTATAATTAATATTCGGTGCATAACGCTGTCTCATATAAAGGAAATTATGTGTTTGAAGACGTGAGTGCATAATAAAAGAAAAATCAGTCTGAGAACAGTGATAAGATTTCAAGCTTGAGGTGGAGGTACTTCTTCAATGACAATGCGAGATACTGAATTCCAACCACTGGAAGCATCTGCATTACCATAGCTGTGACAGTTTCCAACCCGGAATCCAACATTTAGGCTGCCTTTGGGTATCTTGTGGCAAAATCCTTCAATATGTCGATGACGATGGATATTTTGAGATTTCCCAGATGCCATGTAGAAAACCCCATCAATTGCCATAGGTTGACTGCATTCTACTCCATCAAAAGTGAAGTACCAGCGTTTACAGCAGGCATCACAAGCAGTAATACGAAGATTGCCTTCATAGAATACTCTAAGTGAGGTGATGTCCAACTTCTTGTAAAAAGCACAATTCTTAGAAACAAAATAGTAATCAAACATTTAGCACATTAAAACATTTAATAGATAATTATGTCCTGCTCATTGTAATAATAACAAAATTTTATTTATGTAATATACTTTGGCTCCTCACTATTTGTGTGGGAGTTGTAGTTAGTTATGTAAATTAATGTTACCCAATTTTGGCCTTCAGTATTCTACTTGTCAGCTAAGCCTGTTTGTAATTATAATTTTCTTTGTCAATGGAAGTTATTGTGCTCAGGTGAAGTTTAAGGTATTAGCAAAATTTTTGCATTGAAACTTGAAAGTTATTCTACACTCAGGGTTCCAAACGCAGTTTTTTTTGTGCATGTGGTTTGTCAATGGTGACCTGCTTTTTGATTTTTTAGCCTAATATAATGTTTTTAAAAAAGCCAAATCTACTACCTAATCAAACCTCATTTAAGAAACTAGTTCATAAATAGCTGCTGGCCTAATTCAAGGAATTAAACAACGAAATTGCCTACTTTTGAGATTTTCTCAAAATGGGGATTCCAGTCTTAAGAGAGCCCATTTGGTACAGTGCTACACTTGGTTTCAAACGAGCAGAGCTCTGCATAAAATGCAACTACGTATATAAAACCGTAGGCCCTTTGGCCTTGATGCCAGTGCAGTGAGTAGTATGAGCTGCAGTTAGAGTCAGTTGCAAGGAGCATGCAAAAAATTGTTGCATTATTATATCAATGGCTTTTTAAGTTTCAGTAAGTTGAAAATAGGTCGTTTCAGATTAAACATCAATCTGAACCTGTATTAGTCCGTGGTCTATCTCATCGTATCGTTTCCATACACATTGTTTCCAGTTGGAAGGCATGATTTTATTTGAAAGTCCTGGCTTTCCTGGAGGTCCAGCCTCTCCATCTTTACCATCTCTCCCAGGTGAACCAGGGATTCCTGGGACTCCTGGGACTCCAGGTGTGCCACAACAACCTGAGGAACATGTGTCCTACAATGAAGAGATCTATGTGATATATATGACAGCTCACATTGGCAAGTCTTGCCAAGGAAGAGGTTTTTTTCGAATTATGAAAATATTAAGACCAAAAAGTACTCCGAGCATGCATACCTCAGTTGAGGTGTTTTTAGTAAGCCATTGCTCAGAACCTAATCATGCACATTTCGACTTCGTTGGCGAATTTAAAAGGTCGCTTGCTTTGATTCAATAGGCAGTGTTTATGCACGCTATAATGTACGTCTTTGTGTAGCAGATTTGAGCAAGAAGACAAAGTGTTTACCTTTGTTTTTGCATTTGTCGCCAGAGTATTTGATATCAGTTGAGTGACAAACACCACTGAGCATATGATAAGACACTTCATTTTTTTTCACTTGAAGCAGCGATGTTCTTCCTTGCACAAATTATATGCGAATAATCGATTTATGCCTACCTGTAGCTCTGAACTTTATAGTTATCTTTTCACACACTGGTACAAAGAATGAGGGCTTTGAGGGCCACTTGTTTATCAGTTGAATTACTGTTTGATGTAACCCTCATGAAATAAAGTTGATTTGATTTGATTTGATTTGAGTGAACAAAAAAATATCCGTATTTGCATAAGCTTTCATTGCCGAATGCGAAGTTTTTTCTCTTGGCTTTACAAATGATGTTCTGTTGCTATTTTGATATTTTTTCATAGCAGTATATCAATAAACCTCGACTTCGTACACTTGTATTTGTAAAGAAAAACAGCAACAATAGAACAACAACAACAACCATCCTGTTTAAGATAATAATGAAGCTAATAATGCAGGAATTATTCTCGGGTTAGACATGCCATACATTGGCATTAAAGGTGAACAACTTTTATTTGGCATGAGAAAGAAACTCTTTCAATGTTTCAACAGAACTGACGTACAATTTTGAGAACGAAACTAACAACAGCGAAACTAAACATGTACTACTAAACGAAAGATAGGCCTAAAATCCATAACAGAAATAAAAGTAATATAGTGTACGAATTTACTTGTTCAATATGTGAAAGTAGCTATATTGGTAAAATTGAAATAACACTCATTGAAAGAACTAGAGAGCATGAATATTAAGATAAAGAATATAAGCATCTACGTCAGTGTAATGATAATGTATCGAAGATTCCTAGTCATCCTTTAACTGAGCTTATAATAAACAGCACTAACGTAATTGACTCTTAAGAGAACTGGGACTTGCTTCTCTATAAAGAAGCTTTACACATAAGAAGAACGAAATCAGTATAAAGAAATGGCCTAAAAGCTAGCAAAGAATTTCAATTATTTCGTTAACTTCCATCGAGTTGCTATCGTAATTGAACGCTCGTAATTGTTTGTATACTCAATTTATACTTACGCTATTTAACGTTATCTTGTAAAATTTAAATCAATATAAATTAATTACTGCTGAAGATGAACCAAGCAGGTTCAAAATATACGGTTGTTCATTAATATTATGAAATCTTTTTTCAGAATAAGTGTTATTTTCAGAATAGTAATATCATATATATTTCTTCAACTAATGCCAATATACATCATTAGCGTCTCTCTTCGTAGTTAACTTTACACTGAATCGATCCGTTTAAAACTCAGTAGCATCTGAAAGAACGTGAGAAAAATTTAATTAAAATTAGGCGATCATGTTTTCTACATCTGTTCTGCTCAGAGACGATATTGGCATACCTAGGGTAAGAGGACGGCTGATTGCTAAATTAGTAATCAAAACTAGTGCAAATCAGTTCTGATTAATATAAGCGAATAATTGTGCCTATGCGTTAGTAGCTGTGTTTGGTTCTATAACATTTAGGAATTGCATGGAGATCTTTTCAAACATGCAGTATCCAATTTCTTCATGCACCAGATCAATTTCTTCATGCAACTGATTAGTCTGAAGATGTCTTGAGTCGTGACGAAACGTCAGTTTCCTTTCAGTAAATGTTATTTCTCCAATGTGTTATGGTTTTTCTAAAAGCAATTTGTTGGGCTCTAATCTTCATCCTAAGAATTCGATTCCCGCCTGGCTCTTCACTGGCTACAATATTAATGTAAATCATGCCATTTATAAAGAAGCACATCAGGGGCTGGTTGTTCGAAAGGTGGATAGCACTATCCATTGCATAATGATTTTTTGTATAGCCGTCGCAAATTTTTCCCTTCATCGCTATAACATAAAATTACGACTGATATGGACAGATCAGTTAAAGTTTCGAATATTTAAATTGTTGACCAAAATGGAATTTTCGGCATTTTTTTTCAAGTTTTTGGACGATTAAAAACTCACTATCCAACGGATAATGCTGCCCAACTTTTGAAAAACTGGAACGTTTTGATTCATAATAAAAGGAAGTGGTATTTTGGTAAATCACCTAGATCTCTGAAGTACAGGGAGTGATTTTTATTCCCGAAATCTTTAGCTATTCTACCGAATAATGATTTATTGGAAATAATTACCCCAGGCTGTCCGTTTTGTAATTCGACTTCCTTCTTCTCTTCAGGTGTTGGGTTAAATGTGACCATTTTTAATGAAGGACCATGTCTGTTCACAATGCCCAGACTATCAGCCAGGTCTGCTTCTGACTCGGGTGTTTCTGCGAGGTATGATGTTGATCGAGGGTACATGTTGATGCTGCCTTTATAGAGATCCAAATCCCTAGGCCTGGCGAAGAACAAACCAGATGGATTCACCCATGCAGAATAGAATTTTTTTAAAAGTAAGTATAGCTCTCGAACTCGGTTTCCTGCACACTTTACATTACCTCAGTTTTGTCACTATTGTCACAGGCAGTGTAAAACTTTCAAATGCTGTATAGAATGACTTACAAAATTACAGTACCTGCGTTTTTCTCTGTGCTTCTTTTCACAGTAAATTATGACGATAACGAGGAAGATAATTAGTACAACCATGATTGCAATAACTATATAGATTATCCATGGGACTTCTGTACGAAAGAGAAATTATATACGAACTGTAGCGTCGAATAAATGGCATAAGGAAAAAGGATGTATAAAGCCGTAATGGTGATTGATAAGATGGGGTAATAATTTGGGTGAAAAAATCGTGTGACAATGACGATGTGCAGTACCAAGAACATAAAGTTTTTGGGTTTCTAGCATGAAATACAACTAACGCATGATGCCACTGTAGTGGAAGACATTACAATCTCCTGATAACCACAAAGATTCTGCTCGCAGGGAGACATGTCATATTAGTGTACACATTAAACTGCAACAGCGGCAACGCATTCGATCTTCTTTGATGTTGTGAATATCGAATTTAGTACGTAACTCACAAACCTTTGTCTTCTGATGTTGTGGTGTTGGTCACTGAAAAAATAGGAACATGTAAATCTCTAAATCACTTGAGAAATTATGAATATGCTGCTACACGTTGGAGGTGTATACTTAGCTTTAGGTATCCTTTACTCTAACCTTCACATGAGATGCCATTGCCACTCATTCCTTCAGGGCAAACACATGTATAGGATCCTAACGTGTTGTTGCATGTGGCTGTTCGGTAACATTTAGTTATCAGCCCTGATGAACACTCGTCATAATCTGTATTCAAGAGAAAAATTTATTTGAAATACTGTAAATGTACCTCCCGGAGAACTCTTTGAGTGTTGGTTGCAAAAACAAACTCTCTGTGTGCATGCAGTAAAAAGTCTCAACTGTTTTCTCCTATAAATTACCGTTAAGGCTATTAACAAAAGGCACTAAGTCTTGAAATTGTTATTTTGTACACTATGTTGCTTGGAATACACAGTGTTAAAGGTAGTTTCCTCGCTACGTTCTTTGTGACTTTATATATTGCGGACTATTGGAAATTTGTAAATTACACAATTTTACTGACCTGTAAGAGTGACACTGCTGTTGTCGATTGTGAAATAAGTGGGAGAAGCATTTTTCAGCACTTGTGCAAGTTCTTCAACTGTACCCGCCGAGAGAGCGAATGTGTTTTTCAACGAAAGCTTGTACAACACGATAACGCTTCCTTGCCTAGAAGAATAATGGAGAACTAGTTGTAGGAAAAACGGTTTCAGGCCTTCTGTAGTTGATTACTACAAAAATAATTGTATTGTTAAAGTTGTTCTATTTAAGAGGGAGCTGCGTATGGTGCGACTGGGCAGCTAATGAGAAAACAATGTTGCAGTGCATTGCAACCCATCATAACACGTACTGTGCGAATACTGCTGTTGAGAGCCGTTATTAATCTTTACTTACTCAAATTTAGTAACTCGCGTTCCAACGTAATTTGACTTGTACTGAGAATTTTTGTAGATGAAGTCCATCTGTGCAGTATACAGGAGATAAATGTGTTAAAAGTTACCAGAAATATTGTATTCCATTTAATTACTAAGGGTCGATTTATTGCTCATACGTGGAAGACGCTGTTCAACATTGCCAATGGGAACACCGACGAGTTGCAAAAATACAAAAACGGTAGCTTTATGATGGATTATCAAGATATAGTGAATTAAATAACACTTATACCATTTCTTCGATTTGTTTCGCCAATGTTTGAAATGTGTTGGACTTTTCGTCAAGTAACTCATCAGAAAAGTTCGCGCCGTTTACGATTCGGAATATTCCTTTTAGGTTCTTTACAACTAAAGAGGAAAGCAGAATGTGGTGATTGGGTCATCAGAGATTAGCAAGTGTGATATTTAAGGTGTTATTCTTGGCGAATTGTTGACAATGACCAAATTAATAATTGAGCCAAGCGATCTTTGTTGCTCTACGCTACATTTGTAATAAGGAAAGAATGTATTGACCTAGACTTGTTACCGTTTGGTCATACTACAGTATACTATTGAAACGTACCTTTACAAGTGGCATTTTTGCTCTTGGTGACACACAATTCATGAGCTTTGCATTCTTGTTGACATGTTACGGCTTCTGCAATATCGATTAGAGTTAAGCATATTCTGTACACTTATCTGCTCTCAGTTGTACCAGATCAAATATTCAACTGCGAATCATATAGGAAACTTCTTGGGATTTTGCTGTTTTTCGAATTGCCAGAAGCTTTCAAATGAGTCGTATTTCTTCTGAAAACTTTATTTTTAAGGGAATTTTAGTAGTTACTTTACCTGGTTTTTGAATACTGGTTGAAAATGGTGCAGATTTTGTTGAACTTGGTTTTGACGTCATATTCGTTGGGAGGGAAGCTGTTGACACTTTGGTTGGCGGCGACAAAATCATTGGTGTACGAAGAACTGAACTTGATACTCGAGAGGTTCGGGTTTTGGGTTGATGCATCGTTGAACGAGGATGTTCAATTGAAGATGGTGAAATGATCGATGATGATTGATTTAAGTTCGCAGACAATGAGGGTGATTCTGTAGATAGTTTACTGTTTGATGTGAATGAAGTTTGAATCATTGACAACATTTGCGTTGTTGTTTTCATTGAAGATATCTTTTGGTTGCGAAGCTCTGTGGTAGGAGATATACTTTTTATGAGGTGAATGCTTGATTGTGCGATGGTGCGTATGGTGCTTTTAATCTGCGATGTCTGGATAATAAGAGAAGCCATATGCGATGAGTTGCTATTTGCCGACGATAAGTTGGTGTTTTTAGAGGAAACACCAGCAGGTGAAGTCTTGGGAGTGTCAGCCATCGTTTTTGTCACAATGGTGAATGATTTGATCGTAAGTGATGTTCTTAGTAAGGTCAGATTTCCAAGCAGTGTTCTGTCAATGATAATTGATGTGCGTGTAGTGACAAGTTTTGTTGTTTCACTAGATGGCATAGCTAGTGAGTGGTTGCCACCTGTTGATAGCAAACTCATTTTGCTTGGAGGTAGTTGATCTAAGAACGTTGACCCAGGATAGTCTTTCGTTTGAACTACAGTTGAATCTAAACTATACGATAATTTCAGTCTTGATATGAGAGTAATAGCTGTATTTTGTACAAGATATTGTGATGTTGAAAGTGTTGCAATAGGTACAGGTGGTGAGTTTATTCTGGTACTTGTGTGAAGTTCACTTACGTTGTGACGGGATGAAGTTTGTTGCGTCTCAAAACGTGCCGTTTTTGTTGCTGATATGCTAAATATGCTACTATTGTGTTGTTCTTGACTATATAGTCGTGAAAATGTAGTTAGGTGTTCCGAAGAACGGCGTTGGGAATTAGAAGGGGTGGTACTTTTCACAAAGCTTTCGTTATTGAGAAAACTATCAGAAAACGTTGATGTCATAAGTGCTGTTGACTTGCCAAGCGAAAATGTTTGAGTTGTTTCAATGTACGAGTTGCTCTTCTTGTACAAGGCTGTAGAAGATGGTTTTGTTGCTATAGCAATTTTAGTTTCGTAGTACGTTGATATTTTTGATTGTGTTTGATCAATTATACTCCTTGAAACGTTTATCATATCCTTCATGTGTAAATGGTTTATCGAAGTAGTGTAATAGTTTGCGATATTGTCTAAAGTTGATGACTGCATTGTACTTTCAGGTGGTAAAATAGAAACTGTGTTCAGGTGTTCAGTTGTTAATGAAGTTAGTATCTGATACTGTATACTTGTCTGCTTGGGTAAAATTGTTGTGTTTGCTTGGCTGTTGATTAGCATGTTTGATTTTTTTGTCACGTATAAAGTCGATGTTGAGTTGAGTTCCGAATAGATTGATGATTGCGTGTCGGAATTGCTTGAGGTAATGACGTTTGGTTGCTTTTCAGATGGTATGGTTGTATATGACGTCTGGCTTGTCATTCGGTAGCTATCTTTACTTGTGTAAACGTTAGTGGGCATCACTGATAATATTGTTGAAGATGTTTTTGCTGAAGTTATCAAAGGAATTAATGATGTTGTTAATGTTATTAATGATGATGGTGTTAATGGTGTAATAACGGTTTGACTGACCACTCTGATTTCATAATCGAGTGAACCATTTCGCTTTAGATGAAGAATGATTCCAATAATATCTTGAAAGGACAATCTCTTAAGAAAGTCACTTGAATAAGTCGTGACTGATGTGATATTGTTAACTGACAGCTTCGCTATAAGTTCTTCACTCTCAACTGTTGTGTTTAGTACTCGATAGTTGATCATAGGTGGTGCCTTGGTCAACTCACTGACCAGATCAGCGATTGGCCTGTCCAGTGACAACTGTTCATTTGGGGAATATTTAAATTCTAAAAAGTTCAAATCCTTTTGTTCCCATATCTCTCTCATTACTTTGAATGACTCTCGGAATGGCTGACATTGGATATCTCCTACTTGACCAATAGTAAGTTTAGCCAATGCTACAAGTTCGTATTCGAGTGAATTATTTGCGCACACTTGATCAACTTCTTCAAGAGTAAAAAGGGATGAAAATTCATAATCACTGGAGTTCCATCCGTATAAAACTGTCAACTGAGCTTGAGTGAAGTTTGTGAATTCATATATTACGTCAAGAACATTGTTTTCCGTCTTGTTTATTTCTTCTATACCATAAAGTTTCAGTACATCAGCGAGAAGGATCATTTCTACCAATTTCTTGTCTGTAGACAATGGATCTATGACGTTCTCTAGTAGATCAATCATTTCTATAATACTGAGTTGTTGAGTGTCAGAGTAAGGAAGACCTATCAAAGATGAAAGCGTTCCAACCTCAATTGCCATAGCTTCCGCGGAGTTATTGAAGGATTCTGGAATGATTATGACTTTAAAAGGCTCCCATTTGTCCGTGCAAGAGAGAAGCATTTTTGCATCAAATGATGAATCGTTTTCAATAACTTCATTTTCGGTCACTCGTAGTTTTTTCAGCACACTTTGGGTGAAAAGTTGTAACACATCAATCAGTATCATGGCGTTTATCGCAGACAAGTCTGTATTGCTGATTCTCGCTAATTCTGAAGGTGTAATATTGAATGTTTGGTAGAGACGGGACAAAACATTGCTCCTATAATCAGGCAACTTATCTAGCAACATGGTTGTGTTATACAAGTACATGTCAACCTCATTCAGTGTAAAACCCTGAATTTCACCCACTGTTTTCTCCATCATATTTGCCAGATAACAAGTTGTCAAGTTTAAGACCTCAGATCGGGAAGAGAAGACCTTTTCAACGATGATTCCAACAACTTCGATCCATCTCGTCTCATTTACGGCATAGTATTCCATGATTGTAAGATTGAGTCTACTCGTAATTTCATTACTTGCAAACTGAAACCGTTTCTCTAAAGTTTTCATGGCATATTCTTGTATTTTATAGATAACTACTTTATCATCAAGTTTTTTCAGCGTTCCTTCGGATGCTTCGATGATTCTCTCCACAGCTACTGTGTACGACCATTTACTTTTTGTGGTATATATTAGGTCACTAAGAGTCAAAGTTTTTGAGACATGGGAGGAAGCAAGTTCTAGGAAAACAACACTAATCGATTTTTTAACTTTACTTTCAAGAGACTGTTCGGAGTTTCTAGCTGCATCAGTTACTGTTACGTTTGAATAAAAGTCTTCATCCATCTTGTAAAACAATGTTGTCATGCTGCTCCTTTCAACTGAGTCCTGTATCAGGGCATTTATAGTAACTGGAATGTCATATGTGTCGCTGCACATGGATTGTCTTGTGAGTATCAACAGAATAAGGTCATAGAACACAACTGTACCAAGACCCATCTTAACTGTCTTTGATCTACAAAAGAGGATAAGCTATGATGGGAAACCAGCATTAATTAACTTTTCTTGCCTTAGTTCGATTTGATTTGATGCAGCGTTACCTCTCCTTCTTTTCTTTTGCCATTATGTTTTACAAAGCGCCACTCAAAACATTTCCTGGCGCCAATTTTTAAACATGCAGTTATAATTCCTCAGCACAAGAACATTGTTTGTGTTCTTGGTTGACGCTTGCAAAATAAGCTGCATAGGAACTTTATTCAACCGTATAAATACGCACTGTAACACAGAACAGGCAAAGCAAACAGAATGCAAATACCTATAATTTAACTTTCATGAAGAATAATTACCCTAGGAACTTCTCTAAGAAAGTACTAAACACAATACGCAACAAACGACCGACTGGCGAATCCAAAACAGAATCTGAACTATCATTGAAAAGAGTAACTCTACCTGAAATGACCGCCGGACTATACTTCGCCCATTCCATATTGACGTAGCACATAAACCAACGCCTAAACTCCAATCATATTTCACAAAAGACAAAACAAATACAGCTGACACAAAAAATGCCATTTACACGATACGTTGCAAAGACTGTTCTCAACAATACATAACATACATGTCAAATCTCGAAGAAGATAGAAACACGGATAACTGAACACAAAAACGCAGGAAAACGACATGATCTCAGATTGCTAACAGCAGCACACATACGACAACTGTCACACTTTCAACTGGACAGAAACTCAACTACTAGGACGAGCACAAACCAAACACGCACGTGAATTTAAAGAGGCATGGTTCAGTACAGACAATAACGCTATTAACCGACATATTGACATTCCGACGGTATATTTACAACTTAAAACATTACGTAAGAAATCTGCTAATAAAAATATAACAAATACTAATTTAAACTGCCCGATAACACTTCCATCCACATTCTCAACACAACAATCCAATCATTCCAACACCCCTAACAACGAAATGCATTCTACCATAAAAACGCATCCTTCAACCACCAATGATATCAACTCAACCTCTGAACAACCAATGAGACGCTCACAACAGTAGTTAGAAAAGCATATGTTCTACGCCATTCCATTCTGACCCTACTATTGGAGGTATTTAACCTCCACAACATTCCATTCTGATGACGTCACACACGTGCCCAAACTTGCGTAAGGAGAATCCTTAGTAATTAGCGTATGACTGCGTATTATTAGCCCGTTCTCCACTACGCGAATTTTTTCGAGCGAAAAATAAATGCAGCAACGTGATTCGCTAGCAAAATAATTTGCCGGGAAAAAGTCGAAAACGAGCCAATCACGTTGCCAGATTTCTTCTTCGCGGGAACAAATTCGCGTAGAGGAGAACAGGCTTAAATCTGGGATTTGCATGAAATTTATCTTACATCACCTAATAGATAACTTATAGATAGTCTCAATTTTACTTGAAATTATCTAATAGATAACTTATAGATAGTCTCAATTTTACTTGAAATTTACTTAAGTTTATCTAATAGATAACTTATAAGATAACTTATAGATAATTTATAGATAACCTATTAATCATTCCTACGAATCAAAGAAGATAGTCCACACATTGCTAGAAGAAGCATAAGAACAATAATAAGTATATAAATAATTTTATGCGGAGTTTCTTCATTTTCTACTAGATTCATATTTTCTATACTATCACAAATCTTATTAAGATTTAAGATATGTTTATCTATTTCAGCATTTCTTGAGAAATTTGAACAAACATTACAAATTTTAGATACTAACTCTTTTTCGTCACGCTTAATTTCTGAGATAGTTTTCTTCTTAATTTTGTTGTATGCTTCTGAAAGTTGGTTCATCATTTATTACATGTAAGATAAGTTTCAAGTAACCTGAGACTAATACGCAGTCATGTGCAAATTTGCTGGGGATTCACCTACGTTGATGCCAGGCGTGTTTAAACACGCCTGGAAAAGTTGTGACGTCATCAGAATGGAATGTTGTGGAGGTTAAATACCTCCAATAATAGGGTCAGAATGGAATGGCGTAGAACATATGCTTTTCTAACTACTCACAACGTATACAGAATCTTACCGCGAAATGTAAAATTTAAAAATATAGTGCATGCACGCGTGTACAGATATAGTATTCTGAAGAAGGCTCGAAGTACCGAGTCGAAAGCTCAATAAAAACATTTCAATACAGCGAACTCTCATCAATATTGTTAATATGCCTGCATTAGCCAGTTCTACGAAAACAACACTAATCGACTTTTTAACTGTACTTTCAAGAGACTGTTCGGAGTTTCTAGCTGCGTCAGTTACTCACGTTTGAATAAAAGTCGTTGTCCATCTCGTAGAACATATATATTTAAGAAAACATTATGTGTCAATTTAAAAGTGAAGAACAGATAAATGTGTCTAAGCAAATTAGGGTACACATTGTGTCTCCTACCAGATTCGACAGTTCAACTTTACTTTTTTCAACTTGTATCGAGTTTCTTCGTATTGCTAGAATGCATTGTGCTTATATTTTTATCCTATATTTTCATATTTTTGATGCAGTTCCGGCATTATGTTGTTCGATAGCAAATAATTTATTTTTTCTATATTTATCACGAATCTGCGAGTTATACCTGCAGCCTAAACCGCAATGAGTCACGTCTATTTTAGCATTATACCATATTTGTTTATCGCGCGAAACCAGCGGGAAAAAATGAAATTGTTGTATAATTTAGGCAACTAATTGATTTACAGTAATTTTATGTCTTTCACTTTTGATACCGCATTTGTGCAAAATAGAATATATTGAAGTGTATTAGGGAATGACTGATCAAAGCCGGTACTGGTAGATCTAGAAAATAAATTGTTAAGACTCGATGGGACCGAATGCATCTTTCCTGCCATAAAGTATAAGATACGTGGTGTTTTGCAGCAATTTTTCGATAATAGTGAATGTTTGTTAAATCTTAATAAGCAAAATAAAGGAATAAATTAATGGTCACTAGTGCATGGTATTGCCTGTACCAGCTATCATCAACACTTCGGTGTAGAATTGTGTTCCTTATACACTATAGGTTATCAATTTCTTTAACATTAAGCTATTATTGAATGAGCGCGAGATAGTAGTTTATTTGGACTGAACTTCGGGCCAAAAACACTATTATCTTACGCTGATGTCGTCAGCAGCTGGAGCTGGAGTAACAAGAATACCGAGAATTTTCCGACGCGTTTCGACAAATCAGAAACGAGAATAGACTTTGAATATATAATAATGTCAATTCGTGAACAGTTGAAGCTGTAGTAAACCACGCAATATTAAGTTGAAAATGTTTTTGTAGAGCGAATATTCGTTATAGCAGGTGATTAAACCATTTCCCCATAATATCTTGTTTGCACTTGTCTATATACGGCGTTTGATATTGTTGTCTCATCTTAAGATCATTCTATATAAATTTAGTTTGCTATATTACAAAGATATTACAAGTATACTATTAAGATAGTCTTCCAGCGTTTGTGAAGTGCGTCATTCGACAAGAACAAAAAGCATCTAATTTTGGAAGACGCAAAGTGTTTTTCTGTGGGCGGCAATTTAGTGCAACCACATGCAAAACGCCATCTGTTTGAGTAAAACCTTTACTTCGTAACTGTTTTAGGTATAATATTTGTTGGATACATAAACACTCATCAAACTAAACGTGTGCACTTGAGGTGATGGTCTATATTAGAGTCATGTCCTTGAGATATTCATATTTACTCAAATAGTGGTCTTTTGATGATTTTCCTTGTTTTGTTGCCACGCTTGTATTACTTTTATCAGTTACGCTCGCTTTAGGGCTACAATACAATCAGTTAAATTTATGTGGTAATATTATTAGAAATTATTAGGAACTTGCATTTGCGATTGGATCTGTTTCCTTTTTTCTAACTTATAGTAGGGATGTAATATGTAGCTACTATGCTTTATTGGACTTTATGCATTTTTTTAGTTTTCCCATGATGCGCCATTAAATTATTCCCTACACTGCTGAAAATTATGCGCTGAACTATACACTAATTTTTCTAACATATTCTCTCTTCGTCTTCAAGTTTAAAACATGAGGAAATTTCAACTCAAAAATGTAAATGACATTTTATTCTGACTTTTTTTAAGTGTTGAAAATTGAAATTGAAATAGAACATGATTCGTGCATCGGGCTAAGATAAAACGAAAAAGAATATGGGCAGGCTACAAGTCGTAATTAAATGTGTGCCTATATACAATCCATGTATACATAGAACTATCAAACATCAACTCTTATTTGCTAGTGATCAACAGTCAGACTATATAACTATCGTGTATTTAAGTGAACCTACATAATACGTGACAAAAGTGAAATTTTATATAAGTTACCTTTAATATCGCCGAAGGTCGATAAATGTGATGTTTGACAAATGAAAAATGTTTGTAAGATCCATCACTACCAATTAAGAATGACTGCTTGGATTGTAGCTAAACCTCATACGAAAGGACAAGTTTGCGAAAATATCTCTATTTGAAAGTTCAGCGAGTGCCAGTTTATAATTGAAGGCGGTTTGTTTAGATGCTTTAATTTTCCATGACGATGATACAGAATGCTGCATGCAACTCTCTCATTTGCATAAGCTGTTTCTTGTTATTTTAATCATGATTTTGAAAGCACCTGTCGAGAGACCGAGTTTTAGCACAAATCGATCCTTTGTTCAACGAACAGATATATATTTTCAGAAAATATTTCGCCTTTCTAGGAACATCGTATAGAAAAACCTGATTTGAAATTTTCAGCAAAAAATTGCGCACGATACTTCGTATATATACCTAAGCCTATATTGAAATTTATTTTGACTTGCTTGCGTTGTTCAAGCGGTACCCGCTTTAGCATGTTGCCGACCAAATATCTTTCAACTCGCTGCTAGGATACCGCTTTCATTTGTTTGCAGCTGCTTGTTGATAAAATTCTAGCTCTCCAAGAAATGAACTGAAATTTTGAGTGTGCTGCTACCTTGCGTGATGTGCATGTTTCTAAGCTATTTCAAGTGCATATTAAGTACACAGGCAGTCAACAGTGGCGTAGCCAAGGGGGGGCAAGGGGGGGCTTGCCCCCCAATCATTTGAGAACCACTTTTGTAAATCGTTGAAATTTGGCTAGAAATATGTTGAGGGGGGACATCTCACTTTGAAAACTGAAAATTTTCCCGAGTGACCATGCCCCCTGACACTTCTAAAACGTATTTCCCCCCCAAAAAAAATTAGGCCCTGGCTAAGCCACTGGCAGTCAAAAAGAACTGCTCAAATTAGCATTTTTCTCGCAAGCCCAAGATGTGGCTATAGTAATCTTAGAAGTTAGAGACTATGGCGAAAATAAAGTTGTGACAGCTGTCCCGGAGTCGTACCCCGTACTAATGTTCTACATAAGCAGGATCGCGAGATTATGAATTGTGTTCGAAGCCTATCGTTATTCCTTGACTGAGAAGTTTTGAGGCAACATGCCACATGCCACATGCCATACATCTATGGTCGTGAAAGAGTGGTTTTCCGAGGAAGGAAATACAGTCTTAGAATGGCCACTTCAATCATCTGACCTGAATCCCCTAGAAAATCTTTGGGATCACGTCAAAACTCTCACCCAAGGGAAAAATCAGCGAGATGTAGATGAACTGTGGAAACGCTTGCAATCTGCTTGGGGAAGCTTCCCCCTAGACAAGCTAACACACAAGACTGACAGCATACCACGGAGGTGTGAAGCCGTCCTGTTGGCTAGAGACAGTCCTACAAAGCACTAAACATTGATGACAGCTTATATTTTATAAATAAACTACGAATGGAATGGGTAATTTTTGTTAGGCTTATAGCATGTTGTAATAATAAAGTTTGAGCAGTTCTTTTTGACTGCCTGTGTATGTTGCATGTAAGCAAACTGGGGCAGGTTACTTATTTGTATCCCGTGCAACAAACTGAAGTTTTTTTGACTGAATACAATAATTATGTATCTAACTATAGTTTGAGCGTATAGGATTGGATTGGAAAGATTTGCATAATATGACATTCTGGCTTATCGACCGTCCCTGCCGTTGACAGAATTAATTTTAGTGATTCCCACAACGTTTGTCTACGTATGGAACGTACTAATACAAGTAGTATCATGCTAGAATTATTTTTTCACAATTTTTCTTACTTTGTTTTAGTGATAAGATTTTAGCCGTTAGTTGACATTTGACAAAGATTTTTGATCTGTACAAGTGCATGCATTGATTCCATATATAAACATGGTTTCTAAATTTATGTAATTGCGTTTTTGACTATCGGCGTATTAATTTACAAGTCTGGTAGCCTTATAAATAATTGTACACATTGTGGTTATATACAAGAATATTTTTAATACGACTTGTCTCTTATCGGTTATTCTAAAGACAAAGTTGTGGCGTTGACTTCTAACAACCTAGTCCTCTAAAGAGAGTAAGGGAGTCCTTCCATCAAAGGTCGTAAACCTATAATTACAGACGGAAAATATATATATATATCTATTTTTTTTTCTGCAGTATGTGTTTTTTGCAGCGATAGATGCGTTTCTACTGTAATCCTTCCATCTCTATCTTCTTTGTATCATTGTCAAGAGTTTATCAAACAAGATAAAAAAGGGAAAGTTTGTGTACTAGGTTGTACCATGCATGCAGTCCACAGTTTTGTAATTGTATATTTTGTGAAGTGTTTATCTAACTTTAGCGATTATACTGCACAAGTTTTCTAAAAAATTAGCCTTACAATTGTGTCAAAGGAGAAAAATAGTTGCTGTTTTGGATGGTTTAAGTTCAAAATTGAAAAAACTTTTTTAGACGGCGAAGTTTTTGTTTTTACGTTTTGAGTCTGTTATGAAATTTGTTTTTAGTGATATCTTTACGTAATGGATTGCAGTGAAAACTTGCTTCATACAAATTTTATTTGGCGAAGTGTTTTATTCGACATTTCTAATGCATTTATTCCTTCTAGTTTATATACCTCTGGTTCTTCTGGTTCGTCGTCTTCATGTATTGTCTCTAAGTTACTGATGCTGCTTGTTCTCGACATTGAACGACTCGATTTGTCATCTGACCCTTTGTTAGCAAAGCCAGTTGTTCGAGTATTGTTGTTTACGTTTTCCAAACTTTCCACAAGACCTTTCCTGGATAACTCTGTATTACAACTCTCTACTCGATCAGGTTTATATCTGGCATGAAAAAAGAGAGTCATATTTGAGCTGGTGTGTTTACACCTAATATGCACATAGTTTGGAGACTTTCCATATATTTTCCTTATTTTATTTCAGTTTTGTTTATTCATGTGCCATGTCATTTAAATTTACAGTTCGTTTTGAAAATATTTGCCAATCATGTGGGCAACAACTTCGGAAGCACTATATTTAAAAACAGCAACCAACAATTTGCATTCAATTACTGTATTTTAAAATTTACTTTGTCCTTCAGGTCAAGGAAGTACATGCCTGTTCTGATTTCGTCTACTTCTTGTGTACAAAACGAAGGCCAGAATGACAGCAAGGAGAAAGAGCACGGCCATTATTGGAATCACAATGAGAATAACAGGATCAATATCATCTGGAAATAGCATGGGTAAGTCAATTTTTTCCATCTTTTTACATGCGTGTGCTAAAGGGCAAGTCTCCTTGTCACCTTTACGAGCAAAAAATTCTGATTAAAACAGCTGAGGTAACAAGCTGACTTAGGCAATATAATGACTAATGCAGGTTGTATTGTTAGATTGAGAAATGGTCATTCTCTATTGTTTCAAACTCCATGATCAATTAAAATATATATAACTGTTGTCAATTAAGACGTGGAAAGGATCACATGTGTTGCTTTGTCATAATAGTCATAAATAATAAATGTTACCTTCGCTTCTGGCGCTAATCGTATTACCTATACAAAAAAATGCGCAAGAGTTCAAAATAAGGGCCCATGTTTTATATAACTTCAGCTTATTTATATTTTTTCATTGGGCAGAATAAAACTCGCTAATCCTATATGAGCCGGAACCATAAAGAAAACTTTATAGAAGGTACTATTGGAGTAAATGGAGCTGCAACGACTATAAACTTATTCCGGGAAAGTTTTTTTTATCAAGGTCGTATGTCTATACATAGTCTATATGCATATGCTGGTCTGGAAACACGTTATCCCATCCTGAGAATGCGTCCAGGACAGGATCGAGAGATTTGGATGAGATAAATGTAGCAAATACACAATGTGAGAACATCCTGAAGTTTGCGCATGCTTCGTCTCACCTGTTGTTGGAGTAGACAGTCTTGGAGATACTAGAAAAGAAAGTATGAGAAAGTGTGATAAAATCATCATATGTGTAAGCACTACTGAGCAAAACTAAAGAGTTGAATGGTATTTGGCACTAAACAACACTCTGCGTTATACTGCGATACGGTAGATGTGTAAAGTGGTCTTCTAAATTACAAGCCATTTCAGACGCTGGTCCTTTTTGTTTACCTTGAATATGTGAAGACGATGGTGAAGCATCAACAATGCTTGATTCCACTGTTTTTGTCTGCACAACTAAACCACGAGTTGTTGATTTGAAACCAAGTGGGCTTTGTAGGCTTGATGAAGATTGAACGTGGATTTTTGAGTTGGCTGAATACGTTGGGAGTCTCTTGGACGCAGGGCTAGCCCTACTGTGATAGGAGGAGAATGACTGAGAATTTCGGAGAAATTTACTTCTTTTAATGCTTTCTGCGACACGTCTGGTTGTCTTCAACCCATTTGATCTTAGTTTTGTAGTTTCTGCACTCATCTTGTTATAAGAAGGCGTTTTCATTACGAATGAAGTCGTGATAATACTCGTTGTTATTGTCAGTGTTGAACTGCTCCTCATTGCTTCGTCATTCATCGTTTCTTTTATATTAGATGATAATTGGGTATTCAGTGACGGCATGTGTGCGGTAATATGTGAACTTGTACGGAGATCTTGACTAGTAGAAACATCTATAGTTCCAATGTTGTAAGAAGATTTAAACTGAGCAATAGTCGTTGGTGTTATTTCAGTGAGTATAATGTTCAGAGTGCTTGATATTTCCGTCATCTTTGATGATAGTCTTTGTGACAAATTAGGAGAAGCCGTGCTCGTCATTGAATTCATCTCCACTACCTTATGGCTCTTTGAGCTAGTTGTAGATATCTTGGGGATTGTTGAGTTAGTTGGCGTGACTTTTTGTGCGGTCATTTGTTGTAGCATTTTTCTTTCTGTCTTGTTTACTGCTTGGAATTTTGACATTTGTTGTGGAGTTGTGGGGACTTGGTTTGATGAGAATTGTGATGACATGTTTTTTTCTAGAATGAGAGAACTATATGTTACTTGACGTGCCATGGCAGAGCTCTCACTTTGCGTTGCTTGAATTGTCGTGATCGAACTTTCATTTCGTCCCACTTCACTTGTCATAACACGACTTTTTCTTTGTGTTGCCTTAGTCGTCAATAAAACAGTGTTATGCATTGAGTCGACAGATTGTTTTTTAGTTTGCACGTTTGATACAGTTGTTGATTCTATTTCAATGGATGAATTCATTGCCATGTCTACGCTTGGAAGATATGAATTTGCTAGTATTGAGCTACTCCGTTGAATATTTGTGGTGCTTCTCTCTGACATAAAACGCAGTGTACTAGTCATCTGTTGGTACAACGACATACTATTTCTTGAAGTCATCGTCATTTCCCGTGTCATAGATTTTTCTCCTGCAAATTCAGCTGCAGTGTGCACAGCAGAGCTGCTCTTGAACGAGAAGCTTGAAATTACTGTCGGAGATACTACAAAGAAGAGAAGCATGCGGTTTAGGTGCTGGTCAAATACAGTGCTCAGTGTAGCTATTTTATTGTAGTATGTTAAGAAAATTCAATGAAGATGTACATTGGTGTTGAAGACGAAGCTGCATACTCAGGTCTACGTAGTTCAAGCAACAAGAGGGGGGCATGACCTTGAACTGGACATCCATTTTTAACCATAGGAATAGAAATGTGAAAACTAGGGCGGTTTTTCGGAGGTTGTTTCTTCAAAAAAGGGAATTACCTTTGGTGTTGCTATGTTTCATTGTTTTCTGCGTTGATGAAGCCTTCTTAAAGAAAGTTTTCTTAGGAGTGAAAGAATTAGGTTGCCAATTGATCAAGATTCCGCTTGGTAAAAACGAGCTATCTCGCTACATTTGTTTAGGTATGAACTGAATGTCTCAAGAATCAGCGTGATGAATAGTTGTACCTTTTTTGGTTCTGACCTGATGCGAAACCATTGACTAATGTGTGGTCGATAATGCTGCATAATACGTATGGAGTCTCTAACATGCAAACTGTTAATCTTTGGTTAATAGTACATCGTACATACGGATAGAACGTCTATGTGCTTGCCTTCATAGTTGCACACTTACATAGATATAGAGTCATGATCCATTGTATCCTTACCTACGGTAGACGAAAATCTTTTCAAACTTTCTGCTGCCTCTAAAATGGGTGTGAAAAAAATATGTATGGAAAACTTGCTTTATGTAGCTCTGTATGCAATAGCCGGATTGATCAACAAACTTTTCCAAGAAAATGTATGTATTGCGATGCCTGGTTGTAGTAATAGTAAGTCTCAATAAGGCTACGAAAAATGGTTGAGGTTGGTTGTTTAACTTACTTGTTTCGTTTTGTGAATGCAGAGTCATTTATAGAACTGAAATTGTTTTGAAGAGTTTTCAAAATTTCATTCAAACTTTATGGTACGGATATGTACTCATCCCATGAAATGAGTTCTTATAAGTTATCGCCTTCGTCTTCCGGTTGTTTGAATAATCTGCGTGTTTGTGCAAAAATAATGCTAAATATACAAACCTTTAATGACATTTATTTGATTTGTGAGGATATTCTCAAGTTGAGGCAATGTAGAGCTGTAAAGTTCAGATAAAGTCATGTTCAGAGCTTGAGCGATGTAAAACGGTGGAATGCTATAATTTCTTGACAATTTTAAAATATTCTTTTTCGTTATATAATGAACGACGTTTATCCAGCCTGGCTCTAGAAAGGCGTATACTTCGTCTATCGTTGTTTTGAACGTTTCTGCAACTTCTTCAGTTTTAAAATTAAATTTCCTCTCCAGGATTGTAAACATAGCTTCTTGAATTACAATTAAAGGTATTTCATCGTGTATTGGCACGGTTATGTTGTTTGAAGCATTTGCAAGTTCTTCCACTGTCATAATGATTGTCCATTTGCTTGTGTTTACGAATTCAAAACTGCTGATGTTCAGACCATTTTCTTGTGCGGCCAGCCCTAGTATAACCAATGATTTTTGGTGCTTCACCAGTTGAGGGACGCGAGAATCATAGCCTAGAGCTTTTACTATATCACTGAACGTCAAGTGCTCAAAAAAGTTTGGATGAAATTGGATCAGTCCGTTGGTGAAACTTCCTCGCTGTATGCTATCTTGTAGGAGCGGATTTATTGTTATTGGTAGTTGTAGTGTACTATTTGAAGAAGTTCCAACGTAACTAGCGCATGTTGCAAGAACAATGATAAGATGTGTTATCCTTGCCATTTTTTCCGGTCTAAAATAAGTTAAGAAAAGAGTTCACTTTCGTTTAGTAACGTTAATGCTGTATTGATGAAAGCCAATGGTATGGTTGTATCACGTTTGCATGTGATTATACTACAGTGTATTTATTTTATTTGGGTTGCAGGATCAAAATTGTACTTGAAGCCTTTCACATCATTGCATCCAGGATTCCATGCCTCTGCGCTGTTCTCATCACTGTTTGTGAGAAGAATGTCCTTACTTTGATATTTCTTGACCGAATAGTGAATGTGTGGCAGAATTACGAAATCCAGGGTGATTGAATAATTTAATGGAATACTTTATAAAGAACTCGCACTCGATTCAAAAACTGAACTGTCTGTTCTACGGAACGTAGTTAGCAGTCACTTAAGTCCATGATTTAATAAGGTTCGACTTAATAATGTGTGATTAGCTATATTTGAGAGAGCTTCTTGTAAGTAATTACATATTGGCATTTCAAGATACTGTACTTCAGTGGTTGTGCGGAATAAAAGTGCTCCTAACACTTGGCAAAATTGTACTTACCTTGAAAAGCAAAAAGACAAATTGTTACTGATGGGACGTAAACAAGGACGTGTAAAATATTCAAAAATTTTCTTCTATACCACTCTCCATGTTTGTTTAATTTCATAGATCTACAGGGTGTCTCAAAAAAAACGTAATCCAACTTTGGCACGCTATTGCGCAAAAATCACTAGATAAACAAGTGTAATTTTTTAATATTTAGACAGATCAGGCTTTTAGCTGTTGAATGACGTGTT
>JAOBYK010335245.1:0-17871 GCA_025434845.1 Phenganax subtilis | reverse complement strand
GGGTACATTGAAAATTAATACCTCAGAAATACTTACTTTTATTAAACTTGGCTGCTTTGAAGACCATATCTCTCACACGTAGAGGCTCAAATTGTGTTTTCTGTGGTGGAACAGTCCAGGCGCAGGGTTGGGAAGTGCAAGCCGGATTAGTAATACCAGATCGAATAGCTGCTTCAATCCGGAAAAACATTGCAGTAATATGGGCACATGAACCACCAAGTCTATAAAGAAAAAACAGTTACTATGAAGGTATTGAGTATTGTCTACATATACCATAGATATACTGTGTACTAACCCTGCAGTACAAGAGCAACATGCAAAGCGAATATTTCCACTTTGTTTCTCTGCACAAATCAAGACAGTATGTGGAACGTCTTGGATTTTCATAGATGGCGTGCACTTGGCTCTCATGAAACAGTATTTGCACAAATCGCTAATTAAATTTATTTCGATTTCCTTCAACCAGCCGGCTTCGTACAGTCGATAAGCTTTTCCTTCTTTGTATTCGTTCAGAAGGCGTCTTTGCAAAGGTATATCATTCCCTGGATGATCTTTCATTATGTACATAGTTATATCACACAACAATATAGACGGCCATAGCTTCATTCCTTCACTTTCGCTAATCCAACCTGTTACCAGCATTGTTGGGTCAGGTAGATTTTCCCCTGGCATGACAAAAAGAACTTCTCGTTCTTTGCTCGCTTCGGCAACGAGTTCAGCCGCAGTGAAACTCACTGGAATATTCTGCTCAACCGTGGCAAATACCTGGGCTACTAATTCTTGCTTTCTGCCACTAACTTTTAGTCCTCTTTTCTTGAGGAATTCCTTTAAAGCCTCAACTTTCCACATGCATATTGAGTCGTAATCCATGTCTGCCATATTCCATCCACTTTTCTTGCCTTTATTAGCAAACAGGTCCAGGAACTTTGTCAAATTCAATTTCGTTAACTTTGTTATTGTAGTTTTAGACAAAATTACTCACTTTGTACGGAAATATCTCCAAAAATACCCAAGACACTCGAGAAAATCTATTTCCAGCACACTCTATTTATAACCCCGAATATGATTTTATGCCCAAATGAACCTTGACCCTGCCCATGATGCAGCCTGGCCTCCGAATTTCGCGATTCGTGTATTTACTGTGTAAACCAAACTTAACTCAAGAAAAAGAGTTGGTTTCACTTTTTGCTATGAGTTACATACATCTGCATATGAAACATGTGTGCAATATGTGTCGATGACGAAAAGCAAGTTAATGTAGGAACATCATTTTTATAAATATTAATACACCCTGCAAGAATGAACGTATTTTTTTACGTCTGGTGAGGAGTTATTTTTGTAATAAATTCGCTTCATCATGAACGGTTCACCTGGTTGTTCACTCTCTCCTACATCTTCTTCCACAATGCCACTCTCTCTTAGAGCAAGATAACCAAGATTTTGCACGCCATTGTTCTTCCATGAGCCCATGTCCTCTGATTTCCAATCATTTTTAGACTCGAGATTGGTAACATCCAAGAGAAAGCAGACATTGTGAGCTATACAATTAGGAACTGCTTTACAAGTGTGCAAATCTTCTGCTGGCTTCATCAGGATTCAAAATATCTCAATCAATGTTTTCGCTTGCGGACTCCAGTCGTAGAGAGGAAGGTCTTCCCGACCATCATAAATTTTTTCAATGTTTCTAAAGAAAAGGTCGACACTCGGATTAATTATACAATATCAAGCCACATACCTTGTGTACGTCATCCACACACCACCCTACCCCTAACCCCCTGTATTTATACTAATTAAGTGGCCTGGTAGTCTTTGATTGTGCCGACTCATGTTATACCTCTTTGAAATATCATTTGAACGGACCATAGTTATCTCAATCTCATCATCGTCTGCGGTTTCATTGGAAAATTCTTTTGTTGTTATCCTCCTCTACAGTTACGCTTTCTGTGGTACATGATCCTGCAATTGACTATAAAAGACGTCAGTATTATCCCATGTGCTATGTTTTTTACTTTCGCATTCATCATATTTATCCTTTAACATTTGAAGAGAAAAGATTATCCAATTCGATTATTCTTTCGATTGATTACATTTTTTTATTTCCAAGAAATTTGAAAACAGTCTATGTCCACTGGATTGCTAATTACTGTGAACCAAAGACTTTTGTAAAATATACCTACTTTTACCATTTGTGCGTTGACTTGCTCGTTCTCAGATGTTGTTTCTCTGATATATTCCAAATGTTTAGTTAGCGATCTACAAAGTTAAAAAACAGTTATTTACTCCAAAAAATTAAATTGTCTGAAAGCAGTAAGTCATATTAGCCAAATACAATTGGAAGTTGGAAAGGTTCACCGATTACTCTTGCAAACGTACAATACGATTTATGTAAATAGGATAAAATCTTCAGTAGACTAACAAATGCTAGTGGAAAAATAATGTAAAATGCTTAATGCCAGTTTTTGTTTTAAATAACTTGTTCGCGGTTGTGCAAATTTAATCTGATTTCGGAATAATTTTGTACATTGTATTAGCCCAAGTAACGATAAAAGGAATATCTTGTAGATGCATGAGTGGGCATATTTCCACTTATTGCCAGACTAATTTAGTCCTGTGCTTTTTTTCGTGGTAAGGAAATATAAGCACAAGATGTCTAGGACTATGCCTGCACTGGTGTCATAACTAGTCTGCAACATGACCCTTGCTGCTTGCTTCTGGAATTTCTGCGGTTTACACAAAGTGTTTCACCAAGGTCATCCCAGACCGAGCAACAATAGTCAAAGTAGGGTTGAGTTAATGCTCGATAGATTTGGATGGCTGTGCCAGTTGTTAAAAGTGGTCTTATACGTTTTAAGGCGCCAATAGGGGTAATATTTTTTTATATTCTGTCAATACGAGCTGCCCAGGTAAGATGCTGATTCATATGTTAATTTGCTGCATAACTAACACTTGTGGTCTCATCATCTAGCTCACAACTGTTTTCATCACTTAGAACATCTTTGGAAAAACTTTCATCCATGTCATCCCGGTTGCATTCTGGAGCTTCTAAGGTCAACATGTTTAAATAAATTAAAGGATTGTGTACATGTCAGGCACATGTAGTAAAATGGGGTGTAAAGAAATAATCTTTTAAGTTCCCACATCGCCCCAACTCCAGTCTACATCATAAAATAGAATTAATATAATATGGTTCGTAACTTGATGGACGTCTTCAATCAGCCTAGACAAACATTGAGAAGTTCTTACACCCACATCGCTCAATATCCACTGAGTTATCTTCTCGCACAAGGATATGCTCCTGTCCTTTGTTGCCACCAGAATTCTGTTTCCGGTACCACCTACCTCTGGACTGATTTGATGTGTGTCCAACAGAAATATGCAAATATGCTTATGATTATATAGACTCGTTTGAGAAATTATTAGAATCATTTTTACCTAAGAAAGAAGAATTTTATTCAAAATTAAACGATGAATCTATTTCAGATGAGGACTACTCACATGCAAAAAATATTTGGAAAAAATTTAGCATGAAAAATATTAAAGATTACCACGATCTTTATTTAAAAACAGATGTAATATTATTATGTGACGTATTTGAAAAATTTAGAAAAGTTTGTATAGAAAATTGTAATTTAGATCCGGCTTGGTATTTTACATCTCCGGGTTTAGCTTGGGATGCGGCTCTAAAAATAACAAATATAAAATTAGATCTTCTACACCAACAAGATATGTATTTAATGATAGAAAAAGGAATTCGTGGAGGTGTTTCCATGATAACAAAAAGATATGCAGTTTCTAATAATAAGTATCTTCAAAATTTTGATCCTAAAAAGCCAAGTATTTTTATTCCTTACTTAGATGCCAATAACTTCTACGGTTGGGCCATGATGCAAACACTTCCTTCTCACGATTTTAAATGGATGAATGAAAAAGAAATAAGTTCTTGGGAAAAAATTCCTTGCATTTTAGAAGTAGATTTAGAATATCCAGAACATCTTCACGATTTTCATAATGATTTTCCATTAGCTCCTGAGAAAATTATTATTCCATTAGATGAAAATATTACTATGGAGAAATTAGTTCCAACTTTAAGCTCAAAAAAAGAATTATGTTGTACATCATGAGATATTAAAACAATATTTAGAAAGAGGTTTAATATTAAAGAAAATACATAGAGGTATAAGTTTTAAGGAATCTAACTGGTTAAGATCTTATATAGAACTTAATACGAGTCTTAGATCAAAGTCTAAAAATAAATTTGAAAAAGACTTTTTTAAATTAATGAATAACTCCGTATTTGGAAAGACTATGGAAAATGTTAGAAATAGACAAGATATTATTCTTACCTCATCACCAAAAAAGTTTGAAAAACTTGTTAGAAAAGTAACCTTTAAGAAGTTTACTAAATTTTCTGAGAACTTAGTTGCAGTTCATATGCATAAGTCAAAAGTATTATTAAGTAAACCTTCTTATGTTGGAATGAGTATCTTAGATATCTCTAAGTCTCTTATGTATAATTTCCACTATGATTATATAAAAAAGAAATATGGAAACAAAGTAAAATTCCTTTTCACGGACACGGATTCTTTATGTTATGAAATTCAAACAGAAGACTTTTATAAGGACATTTCTCCAGACCTTAATCGCCATTTTGATACCTCAGAAATAATTACAGACAATCCTTATATACAAAAAGGTCTAAATAAGAAGATTCCTGGAGTTTTTAAAGATGAATGTGGAGGAAAACAAATTGTGAGGTTTATAGGATTAAGAGCAAAATTATATGCCTATGAAAAAGAAGATGATAAGCAGGAGATGAGATGTAAGGGAGTAAAAAAGGTCGTAAAGAACAACACTTTAACCGTAGATGATTATGAAAAATGCTTATTTTCTAATACAAGAGTTACTAGATCTATGAATATCATAAGAAATAGAAAACACGAACTTTTTTCTGAGACCGTAGAAAAAATAGCGTTATGCGCAAATGATGATAAAAGAATTATATTAGAAGATAAGATTCACACGTTAGCCTTTGGACATTATAAATCTGATTATGAATTATAAGTGCACAAAATCAAAAAATGAAACTTTCGACAAAAAACTCAAATCCTATATATGAAAGAAAGAATGATCATTACCCAAGATATCGATGAACGAATCATGATAGACATTTGTAGAAATAATAAAGGAGAAGAATATATAACTCAATTAACAGAGCCTCAACTAATAAGTTCTCGTTTTTACAACTATGTATCTGATTCATTAAAAAAAGAAATAGAAAATATTTTTATTCCTTTAACTATAACAGATCCACAAGATATTTTAATACTAACCTTGATCTATCTAAATACTTATAATAAGAAACCAAGATTTTTTAAAAATATTTTTATAGACTTTTACGTAGAAAAGATCGTCTTAAGATTATATAGACATTATGGAATTTACTGGGACTAAATGCAACGTGAAGCGGCGAAGCCTAAAAAATGTTTATCTCTTTAAAAAGATAAACATTTTAAAACGACCTGGTCGCACATAGTGCTTATATAATTTTTCCTAACATCCATCCTGCTATCGTTGCTGAAATCCCCATCACGATGTGTTGATAATTTTGCATTTCTTTACTTGGTTTATAGTAATCATCCAACCTAGGTTCTGGAGTCCATTCTAGACGTGTGGAGTCTAACATTTTCTTTAAATTTTCTAAATTTTTATTCGTGGTGTTAATATTTCTATTAGCATCGGAAAGTTCCTGCCGTAAACGAGATTCTTTATTTTTTCTTGCTACTTCTTTTTCATACCATGTTTCTTTATCTCGAGCTAATTTTTCCATGGCCAAGTTATGACGATTCATTTCTGCTTCATAACCATTATGATTAAGTTTAGAAAATAAAAATCCTGCCCCTGCAAATGAAACTGCGTTAAAATGTCCTCCAAATACCATAGAAGCCATTTATTTTAAGGTTTATTTTTTACCTCAGTTTGTTCGTGTTTATTTTTCAATTTTTTCTGGGATGAATTTCTTGTCTTCGAGGAATTTTACCAAGACGCTTCCTAACAAAACAGCTCCAGCTAATTTTAAAGTCCCTTGCATACTTTGCGGCGTTCCTAAAGGTTCTCCGAATGCTTTTTTACTCACCATAGAAACTCCTACGGCTGCAAGTGTAAGCACACCTGCATCGTAAATTTGGTTAATATAAGAATGCCTCCAATTACTACTAAACGAGAAGCCTTATTTGAGTTACGCTCAGAAATTCTTAATGAACTTGACCGATTAGACCAAGAAGCACGTTGGTGTTTTAATATAATCGAGCTAAAAGTTTTATGGATTTTAAGAGTTAACACAGAAAAATTTTTAAGTTTTGTCGACACGAACATTAATTTAATCGAAGTTGTCTAGTCGTCTTGCTCCTAACTCATTTTGCTCGTTTTTTTCTTCTTTTACTTTGGTTTTTAGTTCTTTATTCGTTTTGCTCAAACTCACTTTGTTCGTGTAATAATAAAGTACTCCTACAGAAATTAAAGAAACTATAATTGTGCTTATAGGAATCACTGGTAGCCAAGATTTTGCTTCAATATTATTTTGTTCTTCTAAAATCTTTTTCTTTTTTCTTTCTTTTGCTTCTTTAGAAATTTGAGCTAATTTTTTTCCAGCTTCTACTTTTCGTGGATCTTTAACATGTTCGATTTTCTTTTGCGTAGTGATAATATCATTTTTTGACTCTGATTTACTTAAGATTTGCTTATTTTCTTCTGTCATTTATTATAAGTAAAAAAGTTATGTTTTTAAGTAAAAATAAGGTGATCTATGTTTTACTTAAAAATCGGTTAAGATCTTCTAAAGTAGATTTTAAGTAACAGTTTCCACCATCACGGTTAAGTTGGATTCATTTGTTATAGCACCTCCCGTTGTTTGTTGAAACGCCACATATATCATTTTTATTTCTTGGGTATTAGCATGTTTATCTTTAAGCATAAAACTTATTTCCAACGGGATGACATTATTATTTAAAATATTATATTTTATTTTAGTATTAGTAGATAATACATCATAAGTTGTTTTTATGGCACTATTTAATACAACCTTTAAAAAATATTTTATATTAAAGATTGGTAAATTCTGATCATCATCAAACGTGTGGTTGATTAAAGTTATTTTTGTTTCATCGTTGATTAGTCCTGGTAAATGAATAATATTACCTGGATATCCTCTAATTGGATTTACGGGAAATACTATTGTCGTACTTGAATCTATGGGGTCTATTACTAACGTAGTTGGAGCTCTATAATAGAAATCGTAGAGGAAATAACCAGTATTTTTTAAAGCATTTATTTTTGATAAATTACTCGCAGCTAATTGTCTAGTTGAAATTATAGTCGTCCTATTAGATGCTATATCTGTTGTATTACTATTTATTTCTTTTTGTTGAGCACTTAGTTCAGATTGATTCGAAGTAATGTCATGTCTATTGGATAATATAAGTGATTTATTATCTTTACCAGTTTTTTTATTAATATTCGTAGAAGATTTTAATTTATTTATTTCGTTTTCGTAAACGGTTAAATTAGTCTCTATAGTCTTAATTTTATCATCATAATTATTTTGTTTATTTTTTTCGTATCCAAAATACAACGGAGCTAAGGAGCTTTGTGATGCCATTTATTATAAAACATATTTTGCAATAAAAATCCCTGCTATCAACATTATAGATCCAGTATATAGAGAAGGGCTTTGTCCCCGCGACTCGCTAACGCTCGTTTTTTCTGAAAAGAGGGCTTAGCGTTTTTGCTCCCGCTTTGCGTTTAGATCCTCTTTAGGAAAGGCTATGCCGCTTGCGCTTTCTTTATTTTCTAAGACTTTGTCGCGTTGCGCTTTTTTAGGTTTTACATAATTTAAACTTTTATTTTCACCAAATTTCATTTCTCCTGTAGCTAAAGTTAAAATATTATTATAACCAGGAATAGGATCTTTAATAATAATCATGTCACTCAGAATTAAAATAATTCCAGGTCCTATCATCATATTTAAGATCACATTTGTATCTGATATAGCTTTTCTCATATTAGAATAGTGATCGTGGGATCATCTTGAATAATAGTAGCTTCTACTAATTTACGAAAAACATCTTGAGTTTGAGAACTTTTTGCACCCTGATTTACGATGCTCCATCTCGTATTTGCTTGAGCTCCGAAAACGCTATAAACATAACATTCCACAGATTCTTGGAGGAGTTTCTGACCGAGTTTTGTTAATCCATCCGAATTTGCTTTAATGAATATTTTCCAATCTTCGTTACTTTTATTAATAATTTTAACTACATATTTATAACTAATTCCTAATTGACCCGTATGATTTTTTGTCATATGTTTGTGAAAATCTTTAACTCCTAAGGATTGAGCTTTTATATCTCTTTCTTTTACTCGATCTATTCTAGCCTTTGTGTGTTGAAAATAGCTTTTCCAAACTTTTTTTGTAGGAATATTATTTCGAATAATATTGATTATCGTTTCGTTTACAAAAGGTTTAAATTTTCTGGATAACGTAAAAATTTCCTCATGTGATAATAAAAATAATACTTAGCTATAGAAGAAATTATTTTAGGTTGGTTCGCTACGCTCAAATGTTCTATAGACATTCCTCCTAAATAACTTAGCACATAAGCTGATAAAATGCTCGTAAAATAAGGATCATCAATATAATCAAAAGTAGATTTTCTTATATCTATGTTATTGTTTTTATTTTCATAGTTTGTTTGTAAAGTTGGAAAACTACTTGTAAAATAGTTTTTTTCGCGTACATAAATGTCTATTTTAGAAAAGTCTAACTCGAGATTTTTATTTTCTAATGTTGATCCTTTTAAAGTTCCAAAATGATTCCAAATTTGTGGAGTCCAATAAAGATCTTCCCTCACGTCTAAATCTTCTTTCCATTTTTTATTGTGTTGAAAAGCCCAGGTTCCTATTTCGTATCTATATTTAGATTCTTTATAAGGTTTATAATAAATGTGATCTACTAATTTTAAATCCTTAGAAATACTACCTTCAAAAAAGAACTTATCGAGGTTAGCATTTGGATATTTTTTTAGAAATCTTTTTTTAGCTTCTGGCTCCTTCCAAGTCTTTATTAATTTCATAGCTCGGTTGCAGTCTTTTCCATAATATTTTTTATACATAGGATCGAGCTGAGGAAATAATCTATCTGTTCCTATTTCTATTTATTTAATGTTAAATAAATGAACAAGTTAACCGTATTTATAGAAGAACCTAGCGAAGAAATTTTCTTAGAAATATTAAAATTGATCGATTATTTGTTAAGACGGTAAATATCTTTTGGGACTTTAAGAATGTTAAAGATAAATATAAGTTTATAAAAGTAGGAAGTTGCGATGTCGTTTTAGAAGAAGGATATTATACTTTTGAGGACATCCGAGAAAAACTTGCTAAAGTGGGAATTAAGTTTTCTACAACACAGGATCATCACGTTAATATTTTCCACAAAACAAAAAACTTATCTTTATATCATTTTGGAAAACTTTTAGGATTTTCTTTAAATAAAAAAATATCTGCAAACAATTGGACAAAAAGCGAATCCCCCGCAGATATAAATCTCGGCTTAAGATATATCACCGTACATTCTGACATTATAGACAATTCTAGAAATTTTGGACCTGACGGAAAACTGAGTTCTGTGATAACAACTTTACCTATAACTAGTACGCAAAAATTATCTGGATCCGCAACTAGATATAATGATATAGAAAGTTCTTTGCAAGTAAAAGAAGGAATTTATAATAAGCTAGTTTTTTGGACGAGCTCAAATAAGGCCGAAGGCCACGAAGCGTTAAATCAAAATGTAGGTTCGATATTAATGGAAATTTATCTTTAATAAAAGAATGGAAGAACCGCAACGCGTAGGCTTTTTCAAGAAAGAACAAGAACTTAGAAATCTTTATTACGATCCTAAGTTTGGCTACAAGGGTGTGGAAAACTTATACAGAAAAGCTTTAGAAGATGGTTTACTCATAACTAGAAAACAAATAAGAGCCTGGTTAAAAACGCAAGATACTTATACGAGATATAAAAAGATTAACAAGTCTTATAAAACTCAAAAAACGTTTGTAAAAAAACTCGCGGAACAATTACAATTAGATCTCGTCGATATGAGTAAATTACGTTATAAAAATAATTCTTATAATTGGATCTTAACTGGGGTCGAAATTTTGTCTAGGTTTGGCTTTGCAATTCCAGTACGTAAAAAAGATACTCAAAATATGAGCTCTGCCGTAACCAAACTATTAAGCGATTTTAAATCTAGGTTTGGTAATTACCCCGATAAAATTCAATTCGATGAGGGAAAAGAATTTTATAACGTAGGGGTTAAAACCTTGTTAGAAAATCATGATATTAAATATTTTTCCACACATTCGGAAAGAAAAGCTGCTATCGTAGAAAGATTTAATAGAACTTTAAAAACGATCATGTGGAAATATTTTTACTCTAAAGGTACTTATAAATGGATCAATGTTTTAGATGACTTTGTTTTTAATTATAATCATACGAAGCATAGTAGTATCTTAATGAAGCCCGCAAATGTTGATGAGAGTAATTCAAATCAGGTCTGGCTTACTTTGTATGGACATTGGACTGGAGAATACCCTCTACCAAAATACAAAATAGGTGAACGCGTGTGAGTAAGTAAATATAAGAATTTTTTCGAAAAAGGATACGAAGCTAACTTCACGGAAGAAATCTTTGAAATTTATAAAATTTTTAGAGGAGACCCGACCACATATGAAATTAAGGAGGCGAACGATCATGAACCTATTTTAGGAAAATTCTACGAACAAGAACTTTCCCCTGTAGATAAAAAGGATAATATTTATAGAGTTGAAAAAGTCTTAAAAACAAGAGGAAATATGGCTTTAGTAAAATGGTTTGGCTATGATAATAAACATAATTCTTTGGTGAAGAAAAGCGACATTAAAAACCTTTAAAATAAATGGATGCAGAATTTAAAGATTTTGATTATGATGATTTTGCAAGAGAAAGAGAGGAAGTAGAAATGAATAAGTATGATAGGGAAAGATATGAAAATGTAGATGATAACTTGGATAGAGACAATATGAATGATCTGCTAAATGATAAAAATGAGGATAATATCAATAGAGAAGAAGAAACTACTTTTACGGAACCTGAAATTGGGGTGAACGTACCCACAGTAAAACCTAATCTTGAATTGGATAATACTTTTGATATAAATAACCTAGATGATATTCCTAATCCAAAAAAAAGATCTAACTGATCAAAGAAGAATTGAAACTTATGAAAAGAAAAATTTTTTAAAAATTTTTTAGAAGTTAATGTTAATAAAAAAGATGGGGTGAATTCTAAGGAGCTTGTAGAAAAGTTCAACATTAGGTTAAATCAAAAAGGAAAAGTTATAGGAGGACAATTTGAAGGTGAAAATATTATAATTTTAAAAGATGGCAAGTTTGTCTACTCGGAAAATAAAAATTTACAAGAATCTATCAACAGATTTAAGGAATTATCTAGAAAAGCACAAGTCGAGCATTTTGGAACATTTCCTGCACAAATCGAAGAAAATATCGAGTTAGAAAATATGAGTAGTGAAAGATTAGAAGAAATAACATCTCAAGTTAGTAATGACTCGCTAGAAAATCTAAATAATAATTTAGAGTCCTATATTGATAGTTTAGAAACCACCGTAAAAGACATTTCCTTTAAAGAAGATAATTTAACACCAAAAGAAATACTTAGAATCGTAAGAGGATATCTAAACATGCCTGAATCTCAAACCGTAGAAGAAAAACTGGAAAACTTAGAAAACGAAGCTGATCATTGCAGGTTAAAAAAATTACAAGAAACAGATCCAGAAAAAGAAGCTGCGTATGATACTTTAGAAAACATAGCTAGGTTGTCTGCTGATAAAATTAGATTAGAAAACGACATTAGAACCATAGCGCCTGAAACTCAAGAAATTATTAAAAAAGAAATCGAACTAAATGATCTTAATAGATTTGAAGAATTTAAAAAATGGACAAAAAGTAATTTAATAGGTTTAAGTGGAATAGCAATTGCTATAGGAGGAATTATAACAACCGTGGTGATGAACGCTAGATCTGCTGTTAAAAAAGGAGCTCAAGCTACAAGTAAATTTGCAAAATCGTTATCTAATTTAGCAAAACAAGTAGGTCCTATTGCTTCAGGAGTGTTTAATATTATTAGTGGAATCGTTAGAATGGGAGCAAAAGGAATAAGCTTCTTAGCTCAAAATCTATGGATCCTCACGTTGGCTTTAACTTGGTTTGTTTATGATTGTGCAAAACGTCGAAAAGCGCTTTAAGATATGTTTTTAAAAAAATCCCTTATAATAAATGAGTACTATTTCTGAACTGAAACCAGATTTTAGAAAACATAAGATGAGTGATATTAAAGGAAATCGATCTAAACATACGATTACTTTTAATCCTAATAAAGCGAATCCTGGAGAAGAAATTTATGTTGATCTTCCAAGATTAAACAAAGAAGACTGCCTCGTTCCTAAGTCTTTAAATCTTAAGTTTGACTTTAAAAATGCAAATACAAAGTCTTGGTTTTTAAATAATCTAGGAAAAGGACTCATGGATGGATTTTCTGTAACCGTAGGAGGGGAGACTTTATTTGATAATACTGGGAATGCAATTTATGAAATATATAAAGATTTATGGCTTCCCGAAAGAACTAGAGATGAAATGTGCGATTTTGGAATCGCAAATGAAAATACGAGGAAATTACTCTCCAAATCAGATGATGGAGCAAAATCTGGAGATGCACAAAAAGTTTTGGATGCTTTAATAGCAGGTGTTTTAAAAACAAAACAAAAAATTAGACTTTGTAAAATTCTAGGAGATCATGGGCTGTTTTGTCCTTCTGCATTAGAAAATAATCTTCAATATAAAATCACCTTGCCTAAAGATAGCAAGATTATGAAAGCACAAAGTGGCGAATCTGTAGAAGGTTATAGTTTAGAAAATATAGAATTAGAATATGAGAAAATTCAGAACGAAAATCTAGCTAAAGAGAGTATTATAGGCTTTGAAATCGGAAAATCTCTATCTTTTGAGCATGTTACTTTGTTAAAAACCGTAGAATGGGATAAAGCTTCTACTCTAGTGAACGAAACCGTAAACCTTCCAAGAAAAAGTATGGCAGCTATCGTGATGTTATTTAGAAACAAAACCGTCACAGATTCGGAAGAGTATATTTATCCAAATATCGAATCTATAAAAATTACAATCGAAGGAGTTCCAAATAGTGTATACAGTCAAGGAGTTAAAAAAGAAGATCTTTATGATGAAGCAAAAAGACTATTCGAACATAAGTCTGAGTTGGAATATGAACCAAGTTCTATGACAATTAGAAAATTCTTCAAAGACAAATTCGCCTTGGTCGTAGATCTTATAACTACTGAGGATAAACTCGTTGTAGGAGCTGGAAAAAGACTTTTAAACTCACAAAATGGAGTGCTGTTAGAAATTAAGAAAAAAGCAACAACTGCCAACGTGATGTGTCATATCTTCGTGGTAAGCGACGGGCTGGTGAATTTTAAAAATAGAACCTTAGAAAACTTTCATTATTAACACCCTCAAAATAAATGGGAAACTGTATATGTAAAGAACATAAAATAGAAAACTTAATTCCAGATCCAAATCATCCAGGAAAAATGGTAAAGGAAGTAAAAATTAATAAGACTTGCGGATGTACGAGTCGTATTGGAAGAAATGGAAACAGTCTTAAACTAAACACATTTTTTGAATATAAAGATACGTTTATCGAAGAAGCAAAAATCAAACGAGAAGCGTGAAACACAAAGACATAAAACCAAATGTGAAGCGTTATAAAAATATGTAACTTAAAAAGGTTACATATTTTTTTTTTAGTTTGCTTTATTTCCATAAGGATATCTTAAAGAGATTTCCAGTTTTGCGTGTTTCTTGTTTTTTAAAATATAAAGAACTTCTGTTTTTTCTTCTTTTGAAATGTGTCCGAGATAGTCATCAAAGATTAGCTCCATGTCTTTGCGATTTGGATTATAAAAAGTGACAAGGCGTGAGATGTTTTCTCTATAAGGTTTTGCTATAGAGGTGAGTTGCTGCGTAATCACGATCGTACTTAGTCCATAATGTCTCGCAGAAAATCCTAACTTCACTAGCTCGGAGGTACGGCGTTTCACGAAACTAGACGCGGCTATGTCATCTAGAATGATTAAAGAATTGGTGCCTTTTGCGAATTCTACGATGGTTCTCAAAAAAGATTCTACGTCGTCTTGATTGCAAGCTATGACTATGAAATTTTCATCTTTATCGTAAGGCCAAGCTTGGTAGGTCTTGTTCCATTCGTAAGTAGGACATATTAGAAAAATATAATCGAAGTAACCGAGGTACTTCTCCTCCAACATTTTTAAAAGATAATAAGTTTTTCCAGAGTTCGTCATGCCTACGATGATCATATTAAAAGGATCATGTTCGACCACGGTGTTATTAATCGATTTTGACTTACTCGAGATCTCATCTAAGAAGAGGTCTCTTTGTTCGTGTTTTTGGCTTTGTCGCTTCGTGTTTGTGATTCTTTGTTCTGTTTCGTTTCTGGAGTACATTCTTCTTTATTTGTAGTAGTTTTAGTAGCGTTTTGTGAGGTCTTGCCATTTATAACATGTTTTCCTACGATTAAGGTCCCTGAAAATAACCCGACCAAAGGAATATAAGGCGTAATATATTCAACTATAAATTTCACGTCTTGACGAAAGGGCTCATTATCGGAAAGTTCTCTTCCCAAATCTGTGCCATTTTCTATAAAATTTAAATGCTCGAGGAGTTCAGAAAATTTTCCTATGGCAACGTCCGTAAACATCTCATTTGTCTTATTCAATTGTTCTCTTTGATAGTCTTGAAAAATTTGAACAAGTGTTTTTTCAGAAGCTTTTTTAATATAACTCCGAGTATATTTTATTTCTTTTGTGGAGGCAAGTTTCAATAACGTTTCTCTAATATTTATTTCTTGGGATGCGTTAAAATTAGTCATTTATTATAAGAGAAATTTTTTTTTATAACGTGTTTGGGCACGCCTGTAATAGTAGCTTATACTTTGGCGCCATTTTGGAACGCCTGTAATAGTAGCTTATACTTTGGCGCCATTTTGGAACGCCTGTAATAGAATCTTATACTTTGGTGCCATTTTGGAACGCCTGTAATAGAATCTTATACTTTGGCACCATTTTGGATTTTCTGGATAGCTTATTAATTATGCATAATAGACTCTTATACTTTGGCGCCATTTTGGATTTTCTGGATAGCTCATTAATTATGCATAATAGAATCTTATACTTTGGCGCCATCTTGGATTTTCTGGATAGCTCATTAATTATGCATAATAGAATCTTATACTTTGGCGCCATTTTGGATTTTCTGGATAGCTCATTAATTATGCATAAGATTGTGCAATACCTTGGTCACGTAACCTTGAAAAAAAGTGGGCGTGACCGAAATGTGGTAGAAACCTCGCTTTCTATACTACTAACATTCCCATCTTTACTGTATATCAAAGTCAAAGACCTTGCCAACTGTGAGCTGGTCTGCAGTCATGAACAAAATGCCATGTTTGTGGCCCCTGTATCAACAGAAGAGTCTAGTGATGAGGAGGAATCACGCGTTGTGGAGAATTTTGAACACACAGATCAGAGGAACTTATTCCTGTCATCCCAACTTCTAAAGAGAGCCATTGAATTGTCTCCTCGATTAAAGGTTCCAAACCCCCCTTTGGCATCAGATCTCACAGTAGAATATTCAGAAAAAATTGTGCCATTTGAACTGTTTAATTTTCTGGCTTGGGTAACTGGTGCATACTCTGAACCATTTCCTGCTGGTGAAAAAAACTTCGTAAAGCTTGACAATGACACTGATCATCGAAAGATATTGTCCATCTGTCAGGACATTATCTTCCTTAAGTCGAAAGGAAGAAGACTTGTACCAAAGCATCTTGTTCTTGGCCTCACAATTCGACATATTACTGGCAGCTCGAAACTGATTGATATTGTATCAGGCCTGGGACACTGTATGTCTACCATCCTGGACACTGTATGCCTACCATCTTGTATGTCAAGCATCTTGTTCTTGGCCTTACAATTCGACACATTACTGGCAGCTCGAAACTGATTGATATTGTATCAGGCCTGGGACACTGTATGTCTACCAAGGCAGTCGTTGATTATGACTCAGATCTTGCCAGATACCGTGCACAGCAAAGCAGTGTGATACCCTGCAGTTTTAGCAAATCTTTTGCTACATGTGTGTTTGACAACAATGACATCAACGAAGAAACACTAAGTGGCAAAGGAACAACACATTGTACAACTGGTATAGTTATACAGCGAATGTCGAAAGGTTCTGTGATGGATGATGAAGATCGCCGGGGAATTTCGAAGTCAAGAGGGAAGCGAGTAGAAGTTACAAGTGTGGAAGTAAAACCAATCTTTTTGAAGAAAAAGAGCCCATCTGAAACATTTCACATTGCCTCTATAGATGAAGGTAGTAGTGATAGATATGATAATGTTTGCTATATTCTTGCAAAATGCTGCTGTGAAGAAAAAGAACCTCCTTTGCCATCGTGGAGTGGATTTTTCACACAGCTCGCTACAATGGTTCCAGACAAGAGTCGGATTGGCCATCTTCCTATTATTGATGGCAGTCCGACGGATCTTGGTGTTGTTAACAGTGTTCTCTCACAAAGTATAGAGATAGCAGACAAACTGAATCAGAATTCCATGGTTGTTGTTATGGATGAAGCTGTCTATGCCAAAGCTCAGTTACTTCGTTGCAATGACCCTGTGCTTCAGCAGCGATTGGTTCTACGACTAGGCGAATTCCATGTCATCATGTGCTTTCTGGGAGTGAGTGGAAAACGATTTCAGGATGGTGGTTTATGTGACATTCTCATTGAAAGCAATATCATAGCAGAGGGGTCCATTAATGGTGTTCTATCTGGAAAACACTACAACCGTAGTTTAATGTCAATGAAAATTGTTTATGAGGCAATATATCGCCTTGTTGTTATCGCATTCTTAGATTTCATGTCCGAAGATGAAAAGAATTCATTAGGTCATGTGGCGCATGATTTGAAGGCAGCTTTTGGTAATGGTACTTTTTCAGAAGTCGCAGAGAGTGATGATGTCTGAATTTTCTTGGAAAAGCTTAAAGAATTTGCCATTAAAAGAAGCAAGGCAAGCCCGACCTTTGCATACTGTTACAGTTTTCTTTAAATGGTTGATGTTCTGTTGGGTTTCATTAGGGCAACTAGGTTAGTAGATTATAGTTGTTACTATGTTCCTATTGATCAACGTGATTTTCAGCCGTTCCTTTTCTATATGAAGTGTTTTAACAACATTGATATGTGATACAGATGTTTTACTTCAATAGGTATAACGTATGTCCGTTTTTATTTGCAGAACAGGTGATTGGTTTCTGCATCTCAGCTCGGTTCGACACATGCTACCCTGGATTTTTGCGTATGACCGACCGTGTGCACTATTCCCGTTACCTACCCGCATACTGGGTTGAAATGCTCAGCTTACCAATTAGTCATCCAGACATTTATGAAGAAATGCTCGCGGGAAATTTTGCAACCCAACGTACATCACGGCCATTCAGTCAGACTCCAATGGACCAAACTCCCGAACAGACGCTGAATAAGAATTCCAAAACCAAAGGTGGTACGATTGGATTCTTGATTAACAAATCTGCAGTCGATCGATGGATTAAAAGTTTTGCTGATAGAGCAGAGATCCAGTCTGTTTGTGAGAATATGGCTGGTCGTGGTACGCAT
>JAOBYK010335134.1:1486-17872 GCA_025434845.1 Phenganax subtilis | reverse complement strand
CGAAAGCTTTGCATAAATAAATTTACGTGGTGTTTCCACAAAAACTGTATACTTTAGTATTTAATCACCATGCAAACGTTCAAAGAACTTAGTTTATCTTTTACCTTACAATAAGGTGTTTTATGTAGTTACTGTGGTCTAAGTTTTGTAGAGTCTAATGTAGAGCACCTACTGTATAAGTTAACTTTATCACCCTTTTTATCTAAAAACATGGTTGCATAACTAGTTTTGAATTTTTTCATTCTATTCCAATGAGGCTATAACCCTTTGAACAGTATTCATTTCATATTCCAAAAGTCCCATCAATTGTCCCATCTTTTCTGTCAAACCATGTCCATCATTCCATAAAGAAACCCTTGCAATACTTTTACAATATCCATCCATCATAAACTCCAAAATTTTCCTTGCAAATAATTTAACCAATTTTCCATTTCCAATTAAGAGATGGTCAATACGCAATTGTTTCAAGTTCTTATCCTCTAAACTAAGTATTTTTAATGCAGTATCCAAACTCCATGAAAAACCATTTGGTGAACAAAAGTACGTATCCTCAAGATTATACTTTGATATAAATCCATATTTATTCCTGGATATTTCGTGATGCTGAGACACAATATCATAGACAAGTTTGGAAGAAATTTTAATTGAGTTATGGATATTGTTGGATAGGACAAAGCCATACTCAACAAGAAGCTTTCTATTGCTGTGAGGACCATAGTTTATAAATACCTGGTCACCTTTCTTGAACCTTGTCATGGTATAAAGCTGATAACATTGTGTTGCCTCAGAAAATCCTGCTTCAATCTGAAACAAATAAAATAATATTCACAGAAAATAGTTACACAATCTTATGACATTTTGTACTTTTAACAAAAAAGAACATTTTTAACTTACTATATGTATAATTCAATGAACATTACCTGGACATTGCATGAATGGTTTAAGAGATCCAACAAAGGTGCCAAAGCACAGGAATGACTGGACGTTTGCTCAGAATGCATCGCCCTCCAATCACAATCCATGTACACTGACCTTGTGTTGACCACATTCCATGCCCATCGAACATCCTTCAATGTCAAATTCTTAATTGTACCATGGCAACTATTAAACTCTTTTAAAGATGCAAAACATTTCCTAATATTTTCCATCTGGGCTTGACCTTGATTAGCGAAAAATTCAGGGGTTTGTTCAAGTTCTTGAGGGTTGAAATATGCAGGTGTGTTGAAGTGAGTAGGTAACATAGATATGTATGGGAACCAGAATGATTGGTCGCCAAGAGATTGTTCATTTATAAGAAAGAGGCAAAGTAGCTCCATTAAAGTAAAACTTTGCACTGCAGTTGACTTTAGTCTACCAATGTAAGAAGTCCTGGAACAAAATGTTTTACACATGAGCATGTTTTGGCCCTGGTGTCACACTCCTGATTCCCGAGATTCTGCTCAACAATGTGTCAAAAACAAACATATTTGGTTTTCAAATGCTTAAAAGTAGTCTATACTTCTTTTAATGTTTTCTTGGACAAGTTTCATGGTCTTCTTTTAATAGTTTCAAATCCCCCACAAAGCCTTTATACATCACAATTTTTCATAGGGAAACTCTCCAAAAACGACATATTTCTGTGAAGCACCCCCGGGAGAACAAACCAGGTATTTTCGTCTCAATCCAAGTTACTTGCTTTCGCTCAATCGATGCTTACAACCAGGGGGTGTAACTACTAATTTGTACAATGACAATTTTTTGATTTTTGCCAAAGCCTGGCGATTTGTGTTAATCTGGCTTTATACATGCAGATTTGTGTTTCCATTTCAGATTTCTAATTAACTTCCAAAATGGAAAAAAATTTTTGTTTAAGAGTGAGAATATACCTCAGCATTTGTTCTGTAATCAGTAATTTCTTTGGGACTGAAACCAGCAAATCCCCAGCGTCAATAGGATTCGCTGCCATCAAGCCTCTACCACTGTTAGCGAAGTTATATGGCTTCATTTTATTCAGCATTACTCCATTTTGTTTTGCCCATCTGAAAAGAGCTATGTACTCTGTCTTGTGTGACAAAGATTGTGAATTTTCGGTTTTAGATCGTCTTTGACGCCACGTTCGACCTTTCCTTCGCATTACTAATAATCTAGTAACTTTGTTTCAAGAAACTATGACGTTCAAAAGCTGCGAAAACAACTAATAGAAGTACACATTTTGAAGGAGGTATGTAGACCGAGCAGGTTGAAGGATCTGGGGCAAGTAGTTTCCAAGCGGCAAAATTTAAATGTACACCATGTAAGGAATGTTTGCAGCGATAACAAAAGATAGTTTTACAATTTTTCTGCTATAAACTGTTTAATTTAAAGGGAACTATAGTATATTTCGTGTTAATGGCGCTAGAAACGTCAGAAGAGTGCGATTTTGAGGACGACTTTGAGTTTGATGCACCACAATGGATTGACCTCGGGGAAGAAACTCAATTGGAAAATGACTCGAATAGGTACAGAAAGGGTAAATTTTAGGCCCAAATTATAAGATTTATAAGCACTGTATAAACAAGTGCAATATTTTTATTGTATAGTAATCTCTAATTTATCAATACACTACATTGCAGGTAATGTAGAGTTTCTGCTATTTTATTATAGTGGGAGGTATGATTGGTGGTTTGAGAAAATTCACCCCTTACACTCTCCGGAAGATGTTTCCCCAGAGCCCATGCCCAAGAAGCGACCGCCAAGAAAGTCTGTCTTAGGTTTTGGAAATTCGACACTATCTAGCGAAACCTGTGAGACTAGTCTCTCTCGTAAATCCAGTTCATCTGGTAAACCTAGCTTATTTCAAAAAACCAGTTCATCAGGTAAAACTAGTTTTTCTGGTAAGTGCAGTTTCTCAAAGCAAGATTTAGAAAACAGAGGGCAAATTTTAGCCGAGACAAGTACAACCAACCAAGAACCCGATGTCAAAAAGCCTCGGAAATGTTGGCAATTAAATGGACAAGCTTCTTTAAGTTTTTCACCTCGACCATTGGCTAAAGGTATGTTGGTTTTATTCACCAAAAATACAATACTCTCTAGGGCTCCCACGCCAGACAATTGTGCTCTTCAATAAGATGTCGATCCTTGCAACTTAATGAGCAATTCTTTGTTAGATTTACAGCCAAAACGAGGAAGTTCCAACAATGTAACTTGGTCACTCCTGCCAGGGAGATCTAGTAATGAAGTAGTATCGCCTCTGACAACAATTTCACCTACAAAGAAACTTAAAGAGAAAACATTGAGAGCAGCAAGAAGATCTTGTCCACAGAAGTTGCAGAAATCAAGACAGGCTTGGGTAATCAAAACTTGTTTCTTAGTCAGGCTTCAAGTATGAGCTACAACGGACTATGACTTCTTGTAGAATGAAAGTTCAACCAAAGGTAAGAAGTCTACAGATGATGTGGATGAAGAACTTCAGAAAATTATTGATGAACACAATAAAAAGATCCTCAGTCAACAATCTGAGTATGATTTGAATGGAAGAAAAATAAGAAAGACTGCTTCATCACCTTTCAAAGTAGCCAAGGTAAAATGTGCTGAAAAACAGTTGTTTAGCAGAAATTTCTACTTTATATATCATAATGTTCTATTTTCTCAGAAAGAAAACACAAAGCCTGCAGAGGCAACAAAACTGAGTCACCATTCAAAAAAGATAGATGATGAGCTGCAACACTTGATAGATAACCACAACAGAAGAGTATGGAGCGCACAGAACTCGGAGTATGACTTGAATGGTAGACGTATACGAAGATCTAATGCCACAGTTACCACCGCACCAACAAAGGTAAGAGATTGTGTGAAATTGCATTGCCTTAGTGATTCAAACATTTTTCCTTGTTCTAGACAAAAGCAGAGCCACAAACGTCAATGCTAACAAGATCAAAAAGTCTCAAAAGATCGGTTCCACAGGAAACCAACCAAAAACGAAAAACTCCAGCTTCATTTTGCAAGACCTCTGAAGCTCCATGCAAGAAAAGTACAATGACCTCTGAGAACCAACCTCAGAGGGTTTCTACTGATATTGAAAATGAAATTCAAGAAATAATCCATCTTCATAATTCAAGGCTTGCTGCCAAAAAAGCCAAAAAGTAATACAGACAGAAATTTATAGAAAATGTGAATAGTGTATAGACTCTACCGTAATGATACTTTGAAACCACATGTTATGTTAAATAGACTTTTCTCTTAAATTGATACTGCAATTTAATTTCCAATTGGGAGTGATCAGAACTAAGATCATGATAAAAGAACATGTAATAATTTCACAGCATGCAGCATCTATATAATTATAAGGGAGAGGCTGAAACCCTAACCAGAGCAGGATTAACCCATTTTTCTCATGTAATTATGGTTGCAACCACTCCATTCCAAGGGCTTTATCTAGGCAGCATGAACAATTGTAAGCAAATTGTCAAGCAATCTTTACAGATCACATAACTCCAGCATAGTGTCATACTGTTCTCATGACATCATACTATTTTATGTTATACTACTGATACTCCACATTTTTAACTCTGAGTACAACAGGAACTGATGTACATGGTATCATTCCGATTTCTGTTATCACCATTGTAACAAAATCCGAAGGAGTAACATCGTACACTAAATTTAGAAGGTTTAGCGAGTCTAGTTGTCGCCAGTTACGAAGAGTTTCAGATCCTGTCGCATGTTGGTCTGGTATAAGATCGTCAGGGTCACCTTAAGATTAACTAGACATGTGAGTTTTCCAAAGAAGCAAAAAGATAAAAGTTCATTAAATGCAAATATAGAAACAACACTAAGTGTTCACACTTACCTAACTCATTAAAAACAAAAGCGTCAGTTTGCACTCGCTCACAAAACTTGTACGTCTCACAGCAAACAAGAACAGGAACATTAGATCTTTTCGACACCAGACTAACCATTGCTGAACCCACACGAGACATGACACAACCATTGGCAAGCAATGCATGAGCACCCAGAAATACCTTAGAAACCTGAAAGACGCCAATGGTGAAGTTGTTAGACTGAACGTATTTATTAATGGTAATTTGGAACTGACATTTAGTAGAAATGTAGAATGTAAGTTTTGATCAAAAAGTTGAATTGAGTTGAAAAGCTGTGTACCTCTTTCATCAAGTAAGCCAGTGATGTGATTTGTGCATAAGAACATTTGACACCATGTTTTAACAATTGTTTAAGGCAGTGAATTCCTACAAACCAGCAGAAGTCAAGTTACAGATGAACATTATCAATCAAGATTTGTATACCGCATGCAGCAGATTTTCCTTGCCTTCACTTTTTGGTCGAGAATCTACAACTATAACTCTAAACTTCTTTCCAGTATCAAAGGCATCTTTCAATATCTTGACAATCAACGATGAACTAATAATATACTTCAAATTTAAACACATGAAAATTATACTACGTTAAAATAGAAAAAGATTGTCATACGAATCCCTTAAATAAGGAAAAGAAGATCTTACCAAGCATAAGTCATAATGACATCACCATCATGAACTTTTTGAATAGCGTAGGTTTTTGAAATGGCTTTGCCAGCAAGCAAGATTTTCTCCTTGATAAAATTGTCTAAACTTTTTATCAAATTATTCTTTGCCTGCAACAAAAGCAGCTAAGTCAGATTACTGTTCTTCGTATAAGTCAAGGACTACTAATCAAGATCTAGCATTTAATCTACACTGACCTGTTTTTCAGGCATGTTAGGAGGGATTTGTGTTATTTGCAACTTCAGAAATTTGATGGCATTTCCCATACTCACTGATAGAGGTCGACATTGGGTCAGAAATCTAAAATCATGTAACAATACTGGCTCATCATCTTGTTGTGGGACATAGTCATGTAAAAATAGCATTTATTAAATTGTAAGTTACTTAAAAAGTTAGCTTCTTCATTGTTGGTATCAGTCTCTTCCTCACTTACGTGATATTGGGTTTAAGTTTTGCCTCAAGATCTCTGCAAAGTTCTTTTTGTGCAGGAGTTGAATAGTCAGCTATAACCTGAAACATTTTGAGAAAACTCTTACGATTCTAGTTTATTCAAAGGTAAATATCACCAATGGCTAGCGAATTGTTAGTGACTAACCTGTTTTAAAGCAAGCAACAGTGAGACACATCTTGCATTTGATCCACAGATAATACCTTCGGCATGTTGTAAACCAACTTTCACAATAGCATTATGAATACTGCCCGAAGTAAATCTAACAAAATTTTCTACACTTAAAACTTTCTGCAAACCTTGAATTCTCTACATCAATATGGCTTACTTAATCTCCTTTGTCAAAGTTTGTTGTCGTTCATATTGATGAAGATGTGAAAAAAGTCCAACCTTCCTCTGCACTGACGTTCGTTGAGGTACATTTTCTTTCGCAAGTTTCTTTGCAAGTTTTTTTTGCAGTTTTGCATCATCAGCTTGTACACTTGACAAGACTCGAATCTCTGGCTTGGCTAAAAAATTTATGAAGTAGATTTCTCATTTTCAACAGTCAAAACCACTATTACTTATGTTTGCTTCCATACCATCAGTGCCTCCTTTGGTTTTACCAGTTTCTTGCTTTTGCGACTTTGCCAGCCTTTGAGCTTCCTGCAAAAGCAACACGATAACAATCACTCTTAACATTCCACACTCAAGACTTACAATAATAAACTGTTTAACCATCACTGGTACTAGCCTTATCATAATCCTGCTTTAATTGATCCCCAGACAATGTCATGGGTAGAAAAATGACTCTAAAGTGAATCATAATTGTACCTGCTTCGCTCTTCTCTCAGCCTTTAATTCAGCTTTGGATTTTGTCAGTTCACTAGCCTCTTTGCTTCCATCATTGGCAATTTTTGCTTCCTCAGTTTGACCGCTGGGCACCTTGACTTTGGCAGCTCGCTGAGCTTCCTGAACAAACAATTTTTACAAGTTGATAAAACAAGCAATCGTTTATAATAGTGAGTTTCATTTTATGAACCTGTATTGCTCTCCTTTCAGCTTTCAGCTCAGCTTTTGTCTTTCCTTCAGCTTTCTGATTTCCACTTGTTTCTGCTGCACCTTTTTGCTTTTCCTTTTTGGACACAGGTTTTCCACTGGCCTGCTTGCCTGGCTTTTCCATTTCTCCTAGTCAGCAATTCATTAACTCACTACTACCTAGGAGAAAACATTGATTGACCAGAAGGTTAGCATGATATTGATTGTCAATATTGATAATCTCTCAACACCTAATAATTTAGCTGCTGCAAATATGTACACAAGTTTTTTACTCAAAAGCCCATTATTACAAATTTGAAAATAGTTGGACTGTTTGCTTTCCACAGGAACTGTCCACATTCATACTTTTTTACAATATCTCAAACTGCAGAGTCAATGTAAACAGAACAAGTGTTTCTAATACAAATTCTACAAGTTCTAACAAAGATCAACATACTTTATCTACCGTACACTATTTGCATGTGCTACTGGAAAATTGCAACATAGACAATTGAAAGCACCTCAGCACACGCTATTTATGGCCACTTTCTTGAAATCATTGACACTTTGAGCACAACATATACTTGTTGCAAACTGTGTAGTAAAGCACAATCACATTACACTTACATTTGATCACTTTTAAACAAGAATCGAACGAAATTTTTAAAGTTACCTTTTGTTTACTACATGCGAGAAATATATCAGAGGAATACTCGATTATGATTGGTCAGCTTGTTTCATTAAAGGGGGTTAGTCACGTTCTTTTTACTTAAAGGAGTATGTCACGTTCTCTGTACTTCAAGAAGTTGGCTTCATCACGTTTCTTCAAGTGGCCAAATTTCAAACATAACGTCCGATAATTTTTGACAATTCAAAGACAATATGAATTATTTGCATGCGTTAATCCAAGCCTTTCCTTGGTCAAATAAAGAACATCTATTTATTTTATCTCCCAGCGTCAGTAGACCCCCGGAAAATTCCAAGGGTACATCCGAAAGGAACACCCACTCATTCTTTCCGATTTGCATTTTTTCTCGTCTCAGCTCTTTCAAATAAAGTTTGATGCTGACTCACGAGAGACTCTTCTTTCTAAAAGAAGACTCAGTGTAACCAGTTATTTAAGTGCAGAGCGAAAATACTTGATGAGCTCAGCTTAAAAGGTATAGAGAAAACAAGTCGGCCTGTCTAATACGAGCAAGAAGAGAACAATACTCGCACAATTTTCCACCTCAGATACTAACTTAGTTCCCATTATCCATGCCAACATTATAATTGACTTCAAATATAAATAGACCAGGAAATTTTCAGTTAGCCTAGGTTTATAAAAGATCTTTGTACCAGTGCAGTATGTCGGTCTGCCTGACTAGTCAATTGTTTCGCGGTCCTCAATTGAAAACGCATTTATATGTAACTCCTTCGTTTAAAACGTGCGATTCTTGCACGTTTCGTTTACTTGCACTCTCAGCGGAGCACCCTCGCATGCTTTGAGGGCACAATCAGCTCGGTGCTGGCGCCGCGACTAAGCAACAGCCGACAGATGTTTGCAGCAGTTTGGAAACATTAGAGCCTTCACGTGCGCTTTTTTCAGACTGCATTTACACGGTGCTGTTTTCACAAGCGTTTCTTATTGCTCTTGATTGCCAAGGGAGTTTTCAGCAATAGAGGACACCGATAAAAGAGACACCGTGTAAGCGGGCCTTCTGATTGAAGAAACTGACTCGCACGTCCTCACGACGAGGAGTACACTTTAGAGAACGTGGGAGAGGCTATATTCATGGTTTTAATTAAGAAACACCACGTTCTACCACTCCTGCATATCAGCTGTTAGCAGTTTTTCATCCTGAGCAAACAAGAAAGCGAAAGGGTGGCATCTCAAACAATGTTTGGGCAGACGCTAGCCTACGCATCCCAGACCAACGGATCTTAACGATCTAAGACTCTTAATGTCTAGAGAACGACTATTGCGAATACTAATCCTTATTGTTCCATCCCTTCTGGGTGCGTGCAAAGTCCAATTCGGCGTTCTGAGTAGTTAATCGGGACATCCAAGAATTTTGATAGCGTGAAAAACAACACCAGCATCCCGAGTGCGACTGCGCTTCCGATCACGCATGAAATATGACGTCATGCAGAGGTATAAGTTATAAGTGAGTGGCTGAGTTGGCAGATTATCATTGAGAAGCCAGACAGTGAGTAGTTGATTGTCACCGAGAGAAGGTCGAATAAAGACATACCAGTTTGTATTGTACAAAAGACAAATAAATAAGAGGAGAGTTCGGAGACGAATTTATAAAATGCGGGACTTACGAAAGACATTTTCAGCAAGTATAGAACATTTACATGACTTGGTGTTCGCTTGCAATGATGAAGTGGACTCAATACCAGTCGGCGCAGATTATACTGGAATGATATACAGAGAAGGATACTTATTCAAACAAAGTCGAACAATGAGAAAATTTTGGAAAACTAGGTACTTTGTTTTACGCAATGATGGTTTGTTGTATTATCGAAGTAAGTTGGATAAAGACGGTGCTCCGCTAGGAGTCATTCCACTCACAAGATTAAGTGTCCATCTTGACTCAATAGACTCGCGTAGCAAACCAAAGTTTTGTTTACGTTTAACAAGTAGACATTTCTATTTTAAAACGTTTTGCCTATGTTGTTTCTCGAATGAAGAGCGAAATAACTGGCTTACAGCGTTACTCACCGCTATCTCAGAAGACTTGGTGTCTAGTTACACTCTGACTAAATTTCGTGATGGAAGAACATCGTCCGTATCGAGCACAGATTCAGGTGTTTCTGAAGCAACGAGCTCACCGGGTGCTACTCTACATAAGAGCGGATCATATACTATGCCTAGAACTGAATCTTGCGAACTAGGTTCGCTGTTTCATCTTACAGACATTAGCAGTCGAAGCAGAATAATCGCGCGTCGACCTTCGCGATCTCTTGGCAGCTTAGCAGAACTGAGAGAAATTGACGCACCAGACGCGCAACCATTGCGCAAAAAGAGTAAGAAAACATCGCTCAGGCGTCTTCGCCAGCTTAAAGGTTTTTCAACTCATGAAAGGAACACTTGGCGAGGCAGCTACATAGATTTATCAGTTATAGGAGGCGCGTAGAAAATTTGATACTTTGCCCTTCTATAATCTTATTCGCGTTACTAAGCATGGCGTGTACATAAACCGTTGTCAAGCATTACTAGACTATTTATTTTTGCGAGGAAGCTATTAGTTGAAATTAGTGGGGAAATTAGCTGTACTTTTGTTCATGGGTCTGTTCATATTGAAATTTAATACTAGTGTACATGAGTTAATATATTTTCTTTTGAAATTATATCCAAGATAGAAAGTTACACTATTGTAGGGAGTGTGTACACTATTGCTACTAAATTATTATTAAAGAGATTGCTACTAAATTATTATTAAAGAGATTGCTATTAAATTTTGTGTGTTGTTCAACAGTTTGGAATTATTGAAAAAATAGTATCTGACAGCTATTCTTGGTGAGTGACTAGCCACAACAATGGAATGCAGTAATCTTTGACAAGCATTCAAAATGCAGGTCAATAGTCTGATAGCCCTACAAAGAACCGCCTAAATGGATGATAAGTGTGTAATGGCCAACTGACGCGAATCACGTTAAGCAGTTTCCGACTGGCCTTTGTTCAGCTATGCAAATTTAGATGAAACAATCAAATAATCTTAAATAACGGAATTCAGTTTAAATTGGCCTCTTCTACACCCAAACTTTATGAATTCCTGTCTAAAATGATTTTCCCACCAATTTTGAAGACCTTTCGCAATCACATTTTGCCTTCAGCTTGTCTCTATCAAATTCAGATGACGTCATTTTGTAATTCTATCGATTTTCGAAGCAACTATAGTTATCAGAATGCGATTAGAGACTTAGATTGGTCAGGAAAGAGAGAAAAGTATGATGAATTCAAATGATATTTCAGGATCGTTGAATTTTTGCTCAACTTGTGTTAAAATGACGTCATGTGAGTTTAAAGAGAAGAAATCGCTGGTGACAAATTTGTGACATGGATATGCGTTCATTACCAGTTGGGTAAAGCGACAACAGGAAAGATCAAAAACATTCACAACACAATTCCCGACTGTTTTTCATAAAACAAACAATCCAATCGCCACAGGGGCTAGTACGACATCAACTGGATGCCAATTTAGTCGATAATTCTCATGTAGATGTTCACTGTCTTCTTGTGATCTGTCATAAGATCTCAAAGAGATCCGCTTTTGCAGTAAATAACAAAAAAGTCTCAAATAGAACTTTTGTTAAACTTCGGGGACACTACAGCTCAACTACTAAATCTTTGAATATCTAGATGATCTACATATAGGCTATAGAACAGCTTGGAAAAACAATCAATCGTCAACCGATGAATGAACACACCCAGTACTTGACATAAAAACGTGTATATCAAATATCAGGTTTTTTCCCTTTCGACGAATATTCGGCGAACAAAAACGCATGGCCACATGCATTTCATTTTAATTTGCGCACGAATCGATGAATGATTTGTGATACGCGTGATATCCTAGCGGTGCTCTTGGAAACAGATAAACAACAAATAGAAAATAATCGAGAATCGAGAAAAAGTTGTTTTGCACTAAAAGTTACTTGAATTTAGCACTTATATATCACTGCACTTGAATATAAAAGGCATTTCTATAGACTTTACATTGGAAGCAAGATCAGATCATATGCTTCAGATCACGTTGATGTACTAGCTTTGAGCGTGGTTTTAGTCAAGCGCACCTTGTTCTTTGATATTGTGAGAATTTTCAAAAACTGCTGACATGCACAGTGTACAAACTCGTGTACTCTGCTGATACACCATTATAAAAACTTTCTTGACACTCTGGCTCGTATATGAAGTAGAGATAGATATTCAAGACTGAGATTGTAATATATTGTCCTACCAAATGCCCCGAGAAACTAAATGCCTTTTTTGCTTGCAAGGGGTTGAAACATCAAGAATCGGATGTGTTTTGTTTCTTTTATACTAAGGAAAGAACTCTAAATTGATTCACAATTTCAAGCCTAAAGGCAAGTCACAAGTGTGACTCCAGCATTGTATTGTAAAAACACTCTCTTGCATGCGCAATTTAATGACTCAAAACCATAACAGTACCAACAGGAAACTTTGGGCACCGACACACAACTAAACTGATAACGAAACGAATTTTTTATACAAAACAAATCTCTTAATCTGTTACATACAGGAAATATTAAAATAAATTGGTTCTAGCAGTACAGGATTCCCATAAGAAAACAACCTATGAGGAATGACAGTAATATGACTCAAATCATGATGCAATTTATGACGTAAAGGAAACCCTAAGTAGTTCTCTAACTTGTTATCACCGAAGAAAGCCTAGAAATATATTTATACGCCGCAGGCATATATGTATATATATTTCAAATAGTCAGTTTAAACAAAGGTTTATTTTATAAAAACGCAATCTCGATGTGATTTCACGCCATGAATAGTATTTAATGCATTCGTCTTCCGATGACGTCTTGTGACTGGGTTTGATGATTTTGATTGACGTCGTTTGGTCTCCTCTTTTCTAAGGAAATCGATTCTTATTTAATCTCCTTGAATTTTCAACTATTGATTGTATAATTATTATGCATGATGACGCAATTATAACTGGCTAGCGTTTGGATCATTTGGACTTTGGTATTTCATACAGGAGATTATCCTGATGTACTGATGTATCCAGCCCAAAGGATATTATTTGCTGGGAAAAAACTATGTCTTTTCTAAAGAAAGTGTCATAAAATGTTTTCTTACGGAATTCAATTCATAGTATTAGAATTAACTTTATCTCATTAGAACAAATAGTTCAGATTACCTAAATTACCAAGTATAAAAAGATATTGCAATGGTTCTAATTAATATTGTTCCTTATGATGACTTGCACGGATATTAGAGGTGCCGACAAGACAGGAAAGTCGAAATATCCTGTGATGAATATTGCATTAGAGTTCAGTTAATCTTCAGAAATGTTTTGAAGACTGTATAAATATCTAGAATATGCATTTTAACTGGATTAAATTTAAATCATTCTGGGAATATATGTAGAAAGTTTTTCAAGGCTTAAAGAAATTTCCAGATAGACATAATTGCCAATGATTTTGTATTTTATATACACTGTACTTAAAAAGGAACAGCGGTGCACTGAGGCATACGTAGATACAGCTAATTTAGTGAACTTCTCACAAAACAGTTTTTGAAATAAATTTGGAGAAAAAAAGAATACATATTGCGTAAACTAACATAAAAGTTATAAAATGTCAGCTGTTCTCTATTTTCGCATGGTCTTGTGAATCACAGCTGGGATCTTGTGGGCGTCTTGATGGTCTTATCTGGTGATTAGCGTTACTTCTCACACAAGCTTCATATGCCTTAAAATGTTATTATGGTCTAGCACTACAAATTTTCTTACGCAGTAATAGTCTAATACAGCTGCCTAGGGAAGAATTTCTCATATTATTTAATGCTATAACAGTGAATTAGTTTTTAAATGCAGTATTAGAAGAGATACGAGAGAATACGTCTGGCTATAAAGCTCCACGTGTGATCATGTAACGCATAATGCGGGTGATATGGATTTCTTCACTAAACGGAGTAAAGTTTACTGACGGTAAAATATCGATTTTAGCCCTAGTTTTTATTTTTTCACTCTTACGACAAAGTGTTTTATGAACAGTATGAGTAGAATAACTTAAATTCATCGTTTTTCTGTACCACCCTATAAACCTCAGTCGCCTACGTGAAAATATTTCACTAAATACTAATAACCAAGAAAATCGCCTACCGTTGGCGTTCCCCACCTTATTAGTACGTCTTGCATTCGCTCACATATCATATACGTCTCTCTATTTTTGTGCTTAATTGCCATGCTTCTAATTTAAAATTTCACTTATTCGCATGCGTTAAAGAGTAGCAATCAGCATTTACAATAGTCATGAACCAAGCGGGATCCCCTAATTATTAACACGCGCGCAGCAGTCTGATAACTGTCCCACTCGTTTCACTTTTCGTTTCGCCAGCTAACGAGCTTTTTGCTCAACTTAAAAGCTAACTGGAGCAAATCGTGGCTGGAAATCTGCCACACTTTTTCAGGAGCTTTAGCAAGGAAAATAGTGAATATATGTACAATTTTAGTGGTACAATTTGAAACTGTCCGAACTCCGGTGTTGTCTGCAAGCGATTTAACTGTTGCGCAAACTGAGCAAGATATTCCTCGAATGGAAGCACGAGCGTTTGAAACAAGTGTCGTCTCACACATTACTGTTACATCATACTAAACTCACCTAATATCGTCCCTCAATATGACGTCATCTGATGACACAATGATGACGTAACAGCTTCAGAGAATTTCCTCTGGATTCTTTAATCATGCGCAACCAAGTTGTGGGCAGCAGGAAAGAGTTCACCGTATGTTTGATTCAAGGTCTAGTCGCGTGGGATTAACGGACTTACTATAAGGCAAGACTAAATATTAACATAAGATCAGGAAATTAGCCAGACAACTTTAATTATATTGAATAGATTAAAAAACCCAAACTGTTCTACCTAGAGGATCAGCAATTTGAAATGCAGAAAAATAAATATTTACACACAATTTTGTTTTAAGGCAGGCAGTGCAAAAGTTTAATAAATTATTTCATATCAATATAATTTGACATTAATTATGATCTAAACCTATCATGAATTATAAGCTGTTGATAAGGTCCTGAAGCAAAGCCATGCATTTTCGAAATACCACTTGGATCTCTGTGCTGAGGAAGACCCCATTTTTTTGATAATAAAGACAATACAGATTGATCATGACGATGACCTATAAAACCTTCAGCATTCTGTCGAGATAATACGTTAGGATCATCAGTGACACAACGAGCATCTGAGGAGTATGCAAGCCATTCCATAACAAACTGCAAGGTGTTGCAATCTTTGCGTAGCACAACGAATGATGCTAAAGTCTGGAAACTATATCGGTCTAGCTCAGGGTGATTCATTCCCATGACTAGATATGTGTCTCCTTTTGTATAGTATTTCTCTAGAAGCTGTACAGAAAATACGACAATTCCATGAGGAGACTCATGCGCAAGTTTAAGCAGAGGTCCTGCATCTCGGATCAGGTAACTGCCAGCATCTTCATACATCAATACGTCACCAAAAGACATATCTTCCAGAATTGTTTTAAGTATAAGATGTGGCTTCCAAAGCCAATACCCAGCACCTTTCTTGTGGTACAATATATTCCTGTGAGTCTTCCTAAAGCCAGGTTTCACTGAGCACATATCATAGGCAGTTGCAACATCAAACCCTCCAATACTTAATGCATGTTTCAAAGCTCGCTTTTTTGATACCTCGCAACAACTTTCAGCAAATGTTATAAAATGTTTTTTAAAATTTAAACTTTTTGCAGAAACATTGTAGTATCTGGCCTTCTCCATGGTTTCTCGACTATTCCCTTGTTCCCACGGATAATTCCATTGAAAATATGTCTTGTTAAAAGTGCTGAGGTCTACACTTTGTTTAAATCTCCATCTTGTTCGAACCGTATCAAATGGCAGTTGAATTTTTTCACCATTTAGCATAGAAACAGCAATGTCTATTAGGTCTTGACATTGGGTCATGGAGTCTTCCTTTTTCAGAGGTAAACTTATGTAATTTGTCTCACCACACTTTCTTTCTATGAAATACTCTCGTACAACGGCTAGCCTTATACTCCATTTGTATAAAGCAAAGACTAAAACAATAACTGCTAATGGCAGCACAAGTAAAGCTATCTTGGGTTTCCGCATTGTTTATATCACCATATTCCATATTCCTCCATGTATTTTTTCTTGACCAGACACCAGACTTCCGTCCGAGCACCCTGTGTTGGTCTTCGCGCGCTATTTTTGAAATTATTTGATATTTGTTGAAACTAAATAGCATTTGACTGTATTATTGTAATCTAAACTAAACTTGTACTCTGATACTTGTTTTCTATGTACAAATCTCAGGATTAAATGCATTAATTTAGAATTTCGTATCACAACTTTAGCAGAAACTAGCGGCAGCATTTTTGAAGTTTTATTATCAAATTAAAGTCAAAATTTTGACCAAGTGGACATGCAAAGACGTATAAAGAGTTATATCTTTCTTACCAGAGTACCTCTGCTTTTCAACACATTTATAACCACGACACGATATACTCTGATATACTTTAACAAAGATATTTCGAATTTGATGTATAAGTTTTGAATTTTTTCTTGTCCGGGACCACTGGAGTCTGGACACCAACGAGATCACATTTTAAAAAAACACCGAGAGGTCAAACCAGTGAACAGGCAAACCGCTAAAGATTGACTAGCACATAGCTTCTGGGTTAATAG
>JAOBYK010335023.1:0-14696 GCA_025434845.1 Phenganax subtilis | reverse complement strand
ACTCTAATTTTGCCAGTTTGTCTGAATGCAAGTGGAAAACGTAGTCATTTACTAGATACAGAAACATTGTTAATATATGCAAACATATGTGTAAGTAACTGAGTTAACTGAAAGGCAGCATGCTCTACGTTGCACTGATCGTATTAGAATAACAGTCTGCTCAACGAGTCCATGTCACTATAATGAAACACATTTGCTCTTGATTTGTCCCCTAACTTCATCAATCTCAACACATGATTGGTAGCAGAAATTACAATGAGAACATAGCAGCTACCTCACACACTACTTCTTTCTGTGAAAAGCTTGAGAAGTAGGATGACATTTAAAATACGTACCTGCAATGGGTCATTGCCATGAATATCTGATGCACTGACATTAAGGACTGCAAAACAGAATATTGCAATAAATAAGTATTAACCTAGCCAACCAGCAGAAAAACATTTTACTACAATTCACCCAATATAAACATATAAACTCAAAGCAATTGATCAGATATTTTATACAAAAGATAGAATTACAAATTTCCGAATACAATATCTGTTACCCCGCTGTTGTTTAGGAATCAGTGAATAGGAGGGTCTTCCTAAGCCTCACAGAGAAATGCAAAGCAGTGATATTGAACTGCATATACAATTAATCAAACTTATCCACTGAACTGTTCATCAAATAGTCTTACACTGGGGCCATCAATCAAACCCCTTTCAGTGGGATTACCATTGATAGGTGTGTAATATTTATTACATATAAGGTTTACACAGCCGAGGTAATGTACGTTGATAACAGCACATGTCACACTCAAACAACTATGGCAAATATACTACATTCAGTTAAATTATGAAACTCAGTAGTAAGGGTATCAATATTGAAATGAATAAAAATTGCTTAAACCAAGTCCATGTGAACATGCAACTAACAATGAAAAACTTTTGGAATGTAGCAAGACTTCTGGTTCACAAATTATGCAACTATTCGGCAATTACAAGAATATAATGAACATAAGAGAAAACTTTCTAATGTAGAATAGTTCAAATCAATATGGACTAGCTCATTAAACTTGAATCAGTACAAATTTGATGACTTCATAGCTAAAATGTGTTTAAAATAACGTTACAGACACTTTCAGGTTGTGCAGCAATTTACAGTTGTTTCGAGTTGGAGTAGAGATGCACTACTCTAAAAATTTATGATCATTATGAAAAACTGATAATGGTTGCAGTTCTCATCGACATCAATCCATCATCACGTGATTTTCAGCCACTCACACCTTTCAGCAGCAACAGTATATTCATAGTTTGTGAAACATGCACAGGTGAACGAGACAGCATTATGCTTTCACTTACAATATACAACAGCTATGGCATCACAAGCACAACAGAGGCGTTTGTAATTTAAAATGAATAAAATATGAAAACTTTAACATGTGACGTAAAGAATTTGAATGATAAATTTTGGCTTAATGAAAAGCAAACCCACACATATTCAAAGATTGTCGTAGAACTATAAGTCTATACTTTATTTTATACTTACAAAAAAGAACATTAAAGAAAAAATAAAGATATAAAATCAGCTTCGCTAGACAAGCTGCTCGTCGAAAGTTCGCCATTTTGTTCGTGGAAGAAGAAACCGAACTTGCTCCGATTACGAGTGTTTACGAAGATCTTGCCGAGCACTAAATTTTATCTTCATTTGTGGATGTTATTCTGCGAAATTTGCGTTTAGATAATTATGAAATGTTTAAAAACACGTGGAGTTGCAATTGTAAGGTAAAAACGCGTTATCTCTGGGAATAAAAAGCCCCAATAACATTGAAAACATTTTCCCGAGCGTTTCCGAAGTGCTCAATTGTGGAGTTGGCGCCGTCGCTCGAGAGTGAGGCTGTGCTGGGTCAACACACGATCTCTCTCGGGAAGTTGCCGGGAATTACTTCATGAAAACTGAGATATTTAAACTAGAGTTTCCATTTATCAGTTTATACCAAGAAAGTAAAACATATGAAGTGGGAAACAAGATATACAGGTATAGTATTTATCGCTTAGAAGTTTACTAGATCGGCGGTGTAAATTCATGAATTCTGCTTACGACATGGCTCGTAGCGAAGGTGTAGAACGCAGCATTTGAAGTACATAGCGGGAATTGTGTAACTTCGCACACGTCAATCACACTGCTGCAGGAAGACGATCGTAATGTACTTTGTTTTGTAGAGCAGGTAAGTATTCGAATATTGCCCAGGGATCGGTGAATTGAAGCAGTATGTGACGAAGGTATTAAGGATTTGATCGGAATATCGCGAAAATGTCCGCGAGTTAGGGAGCTAACCTGACCTCAGGCGAACTAAAAGTTGGCTCAACCAGAGGTGAAAATGTGAGGATTCATTTACTTTTGAGAAAGTACGCTCTTTGTTTATAGAAATCAGCGAAGTAGCCGAGTGTTTAGTACGGCGGTGTAAATATGGCGGAACAAAAGTCGAGTATCTCATACAATCGAGACTCGTGACATAATCAAATCTCGTTTCTTGAAGAGGCAGTTTTGATTTTGCGACTACGATGCACTCTGTGGCAAAATGCATGATCTCATATTCTCATTAGACATTTCGATGAGGGTAACGCGGATCGTGACGTAGATAGGAAGAAGTGATAGCGAAGTTCTTTCCAAAACTGCCAACGTATCACACAGCTTAGAAGCACAGAAACAATGTCTGCCGTTAATAATAAAACGAGTCTACCGTGGAGAGTCGTCATAATTTGAACGAGTTACAAACACATGGAACATTAATTGCACCGATCTTTGCTAGGTTCCAGTCTTCGAATAACGTGTATCCCCAATCGCAACTTCGAAAGTTACGTAAGCAATTCTTTACCGTTCTTGCTGTTTAACTTTTTATCAAATGATTTTGATGTCCAGTTTACCCTGGAACTGCTTAAAACTATGAACTGTTGTTACACTTTATTGTATTAAAATTGCAATTTTTCATGATATTCGGCGGGTGGAACTTCTGAACAAGTGTGTTGTCTGAACAAATTCAAGAAAATTGAAGCAATAACACCGGAAAATTACTAAATCGTTACAATTCGCAACATTTCCGCTTTGCAACATTAGTATAGCGAAGAGATGCAACTGGCGTCAAGGAATGAAATTTCATCTTTTAAACAAGGATGTGCATTAATCATGGCACTCAAATTTTAACCCATAAAATGGTAGTAAGTGTAGCTAGTTAAAGGAACTCATGGGGGATTCTTGTATGCCTAAAATATCTTATAAAAATTTTATGTTCAATTCACGTTATTCGATGCGAATTTTTTTCTCATGACCCACATACGAGTGAATGAGTGTATTTGTCAAAAACAGCGTTAGATCTAAGCAAGCATCCAGTCGAAGGATGGCTGTAAAGTATTTCTCTGCGCAAAGGTTCACGGTATAATCAACTTGCTATCGTCCTTGGGGTCAATTAAAAATTGCAGTGTTTAAAAAGCTGGGCGTTTGAATTATAAGGAAAAACGTATTTGTTTTTTTCGCAGTAAATACAATGAAAGTACACTTGTTTATGTAAGAAAAGACCAAATGGGACTTTTGTAATGCATTAGTATCGTTTTGTTTTTGGAATTAAAACTGTTTAGTATTTCAGCACAAGCAGTCATGAAGATTACTTTTGAACTTATGTACAAAAATTGGTCTGTGAATGGTCTGGAAGCCGAAACAAACTTACCGTTCGATCTTTGTCCGCCTTATTATATACCTTTAGTTCAAGTCAACTCATAACTGCGGCATGTGAACGTACCCTTCTAGTGACATTTCAGTTTTATTCCTGGTCATTGGAAGTTTGTCAACTTTCCTGACTGTCTCCTACTAAAACATTATAGTCACTGGTTATTGAATAATTAATGGATAATGTGATGGTGCACGTTAGGCGATTCTTTTAAAAGTATTAAAATGATAAGTTGAAAGTAATTTTAAAATGCGTGCATAGTGAACAGTTTGCAATCTCTGCTTCATACTTCAGATGGGTGAAGATGATTGCAGTCAAGTAGAAGTGTTTCATAATCTGAACGAAAAATCTAACGTGATGGCGACTGCATCTCTACCTTTTAAGCAGGCTGACCAATTGGACAGTGGGCTCAATAAGGAGAAAATTAAAGGTAAATACAAATCACTCAAAGACTGCGTACCTCTGCCATCATGTTTTAATAAACTACTGGTTGCTTTCAGTGACTTGAGTTTATTTTCTAAATTTAAAACATTCATTTGAATATTACGAATAATGAAATTTTCACTATGCACTTTTACCTCATAACGCAGCGAGCGCAGTCATGAGATCATTCACTGCTTTGCAATTAGACTTGCTGCAAATATATTTGTAGAAAACTGACAGAAGGGAAGGGGTTTCATAAGTGTCAAGAGCAATCCTTCAAAACTGTTTCATCTTGTGTGATTTCAGATAAACTGGTGATTGGTCGGGAAGCAAAAGATGTAATGAAAGCAAAAGTTCAAGCGATATTTAATGGTAAAACAAAGGTTAAAAAGAAAATGCGAGTGGAAGACATTATTACTAATCTTAAAAAAGTAAAACAAGTTGAAAGTACATCAATGATGTCTATGTCACTGGGTAATAACCTGCAATCAGGTGTGGACACTGAGGAGGAAGAGTCGTTTGCTAGTATGTGTACGATACGAGAGGAACTGCCTGGAGACTACACTGATTTGATTGATGTATCAACCACAAAACAAAATGTGGAACAAACTATTGTGGATAATAAACCATCTCCACGATATCCCGTTCAAAGGATTACCCCAACAACTGCTACTAAACTAAATCCTGTTAAACAGGTTATTTTACAAACTGCACCTCAAGGGAATGCGTCAAATCAACCGTTGATAATAAACAAACTTCCTCCGGGTTTCAAACTTCTGCCATCGGGGTCATTAGCTAATCTTCAGAACGCATCAAAGTCTGGTCAACCGAAATTGCTACTCATTACAAAGTCTGGAGGTCCGTTCTTCATATCCCAAGCTTCTACAGCCAGTCAAACACAGGTTAAATCAACTAGTTCTCCCATATTTTCACAAGCAAAGCCCGTCAGCTCGCTTGTAAACGGGAGACCAATGAATTTAAACAATGTAGGATCGCAAGCTAAAACGAAAAGTCCATTAATAACCGTTCAATATAATCTACCTTACCCAAATAACAATTGCAAAGTCGTGAACAATCCAGTTAATAAGCAGTCACGGACGTTTCAAACGCATGTGCAAACTTCGGATAAAATGATAGTTACTGAAGTACCACGTGCTACTAAACCGCGGGAAATGGTGGTCAATTTTGCAGGCAACCAGACTGCGCATATTACCACGATGCCAGATGATACCGCTGGTCAACCGGAACGGCAGGCGCAATTCATACCATCATTTGTGTATGATTCACCACCTGATACATCAAGTATTAGAAATACGAAGACACCGTCCCCAATTGAAGGAAAACTTAAAAAACAAACATTTCACGTCGTGAAATTTTCACCCACGACAACAGCGATTACGAAGGTAAATGGAAATGTGAAAAAATTGCATCCACCGCAAAGGAGATCTATTTATGATGAAAAAATTGCAAGACTGACTGGTAGGGATGTGAACGAATTATTTGATGATACCAAACACATATCAAATGGACTTCAAGAGAAGTCAAATTCTATGTCAGATGTTCGAGTGAGCAACAGAAAGAGACAACAGACTGAGAAGGCGAAACTACTGGAAAAAGCGAAGAAACGAAAAAAAAGTGAAGAGAGTACTGGGTCCGAGAAACTGGACGGTGAAAAAGCACGGTCAGTGGGCATTGATGCGACATCACCGAAGTCCGAGAGCCTCATGTCTCCTGAATCAAAGAAAACAGACTCAGAACCAAAATCTGAGAAAAAAAAAGATGATGACCCTAACAGTCTGTTTCGTGATCCCTCGTTACTTACGCGTGAAGAACGTGCGCTACAACGAGCGCTCATGATGTTCAAAGAACTTGAAGAAAAGCAAGCACGAAAGGAATCTCTGAGTGATATTGATAAATCATGTAGTCGGAAGAATGAGAAAGTAACTCTGGTAAGCGACAAGAAAAAAAGTTAATTGTCTCGAAAAGGATTTGAACTCGCATTTTCAGGTTACCAGATTGCTGCTCTGCGTTTTGACCTATCAAATGTTAGTTGCTCTTCAAACTTAATGTACTCATCACAAAATTTAATTTGATTGAACTCGCTACCAATCACAGTCAACTCTATAGCTAGAGAGGGGATTTGGTCATCTCAAGATAAATTTGAGTTCAAATTCCGTTGGAGAGTCGAGATAACGACTTTTTGGCTGTTAGCAGTGTGCGATTACTTTGAAACGTATTTAGTATGATTTTGTAGTTGAACTGCAGTTGCACGCTTGTACTACAGTTATGATCATTTTGTCAGGCAAACACGACAGACGAAGTTCCACGTAAACGAAGAGTCTCTAAAGAAGGTAAAAGTCATCTTTATTTTACGTCTTCATATCTTTTGTCTACTTCTCTTCATTCTTGATTTTGTTCAGGAAATTTTGAGAGGGTTGTCAAAAAACGAAAACGAACTACGGAAGAACATTCTGCTGAGGTAACGAAATTAAGCAGTAAGCTTTGGGCAACGATATTTTCGTTTGCCACATATTTAATGTCACTGTCCTTACGCTGTGCAATCATGTTTGCCAGTAAGACAGTCAGCTTCTATATATTTTAGCTACGCGTAGTATTCATAAAGAATTTCCCATAACTTATTATGATATTTATTTTCAAAAGAAGACCCAGATTGCTGCAAAGATAGAAGATACAGATGTCCAAAAAAGTAGGTGGAAATTAGTCACCGTTTCTCTTCTTCTAGATTTGGTCGGGATATTGAAGTGCCTGCATCATGGTCAAGGATATTGTACAGTATACTTCAATACTACAGTATACTACAGAAGTATACTACAATATACAGCTTCAATATTTGAGGAAGAATTGTAGTGTATTATTTTGTCGAAAAACTTCATTTTCCTTGAATTACAAAATGGTAAAATTTTTAGAAAGATGAAAATTGTAGCCTCAATTTTCTATTGCTTTCTGCCTCGACCATTTTTTTCTTTCCGTCTTTTGCCATGCGTCGTTTATCCATGAAGGTGATAGTTTTGCGTACGAAGATGTATTTCAATTCATTAAATTGTTCTTGTACCGTAGACATGGACAATTCCGGTTCTTGATACGTGCATGGATCTTAGCCTGTTATTTCCTTAGATTCTGAAGTTGTTGGTAAAGTGCTCAAAGAGAAGACGCCGTTGGCGACTGAGAAAAGTTCAACTGAGGGTGGAAAACGTAAAGACAGTGTCAAGGTTAGACTTTATTCATTATTTTTGACGGCGCATATTCTTGTTTCTTCTTTTGAGTGTGGGAATTTTGAAACGGTTTCCCATCCTTCCACGTAGAAAAAGTAGTTGCAAACGAAATTTGAAACCATGAAGCCAAATATCTGTAGTTTTCAGACTAGACCTATTTCCACAAAAACTTCGGTGTAATTCGGTTCACATGTACCCCATGTTCGTTCAGTATGCACGGTTGCAATTGAAGCCGACTTCTCGAAGATTAGATGTGGTTGCTTGCCTTAGTTATGGTCACAATATTCGACTGCATTTATGAGTTTATATGTGTCATTGTTTACCTTTACAGTCATTTCATTTTCAATTATTTGTATTTTAGACGGCTGTGCCAAAGAAATCTCACATCATATCTGGTAAGAGCAGAGTTTCATGAATGGCTCAAAATTTTAAGATTTTAAACAGTCTTTTTTGTTTGCTTGGATAATGCGGTTGTTTTCTATCAAAAAATTTTCATCTCAGACCCGGCAAAAGAAACTTTAAGTTTTGCAAAGGAAGTGAAAAAAACTGTTAAGGATGTTACAAACACGTCAAAACATTTGAAACCTACACAAAAAACACCAGGTTAGTCCACTTTGTATCTGGATTTAGAGAGAAAGTGGCTACAGCAAATATATGAATGGCTGTGTATAGTATACCTCTAAGGGGGTTTGTCGGCTCCACTTCTTTATTTCACGTTTGTATTTTCTTCGGTGTAAATGTATGTTTCTAAACTTTCCAATAGATTCAACTGCAGAGATGAAGCAACGCGTGAATGTAAAAACATACATGTTGGTTCCTTCTTATCACGGATTTAAAGTGAGAAATTATGTTTTGTGCACGTGTTTGTGCTAATAAAATGGTTTATATACGATTAGCTAGACTGAATTGCATTTACGATGCATAATAGCTAGTCATGGCATGTCATATCTTCTCGGCAAGATTGTAAGATAATATAAAACGTACTGATAAAGAATCTTAATTAAGCGTGTAAAGGCGCGGATGTGGATAAGATGGGCACACACAAGGGCGCGACTGTTGGCTGCCAAGCGCGGAAATACCTAAGATAAAATCATACATAAAAAGACGTAGTTTAACTGAAAGAGAGAGTTTTGGGGGGAATCCATAGGTTGAACATAGAACGAGTTAAGACCGAGATTGACTGAATAGAAGTACGATTGTTGTGCTAAGAAGTACAGAACGGAAATTTATTGTTACGCACTATTTATCATTATCGCAACCTTGTAATATTCATCGCATTATCAAATAAAACTTGAAAGATACAGTCCCTTGATCGGAGTTGAACTAACCAGCCTATGCGAGCTTGAAAGTTCGCAAAATGGCATTTGCATTAATAAAGTGTTTAGAACTGCATCGTCCATATGGCGCAGCCTTCACTACTCCAGTGATTGATAAAAATGTGAGACACTCAGGGGCTGCACCAGCGATTTGAATGTGGGGGGACTTTGAGCGCCAATGGCGCAAGCTGCTGCGAGGGGGGTCCGGGGGCATGCTCCCCGGGGTAATTTTTGAAATTTACAATCCCTGAAACACGATTTTAGGCATTTTGGCGGGTGAATCCTAAGAAGTTTCTAAACATTATACTGTCCGTATCATAGTCCGTACCCCCAACATATTTCTTATCGGATTTAAACGAATAAAATAGTTACTTTGGAGAGAACTGGGGGGCACTTGTCCCCCCAGTCTCCCTCTTGGCACCGCCACTGGAGACACTTTTTTACTGATCTCTTCCTTGGCCAAATGTTTATAATGTAATTAAAAGATTGTTTTTCTTTGAAGGATTTCTCTCCTATTGTTCTTGGATCAAGAACGCGAAGCAAGAAAGTAGAACCAGAAAAATCCGAAAAAGGTATAAGGGGTGGCTATACCGTGATAGCATCATTCTTGATCTAATAGTAAAAAACTCATTCATAATTCACGAAGAAATTTCAAAAGAAGTACATATGTAATCAGTGTCTTTATAATATGAGATAAAACACGGTTCAAATTTCAACGTGTAATTTCTCAGCTAATATAGAACTATTTCAAATATTATTTCGAAAATTTCGTGATCAAACTGAGACGTTAAGCTATTTAAAAAACTTGCACTTCGTGTTTTATCACATCTAAAACTCTCAACTGCGCCTCGTGTTTTACAATCAATGATTCCAATTATCGGAGTAGTTTTTGTCTTGTATTTTAACGAAACATGTTAGCTTGCCTCTCGTTTTCGCTACTCTTGAGAGGGATTTGAGTGGTGACTATTTGTTATGTTGTTATGCATTTTTCAAAACAGAGCAGCGAAAATGTGCGTTATTATTGCTGTTGAACTTATCAACTTTGTTTGGTTATGTTTTTGACCACAGTTAAGGCGGAGGAGGAAGAAGTTCCTGTAACAAAAACACCAGAGAAAACGAAGAAAGACATTCCTTTACTCGTTGTTGAGACAGTGGGAAATAAAGCTGTAAAGCAAGATGTGGTTGCTAAAGATGACCAGATGAGAGATTTTGTGAAAAACAGTCTTCGACAACAAGGAATGTTGAAGCAAGAACTAGAGGTAGGATAATTCAGAAATGGATAGGGTCGTAATTCCAAGTCCAACGATTGGGCTAGATTCCAAGTCATGCGCTTGTGCAGCTCATCTCTTCGGACTGAATTGATTTGGTCCAGTCTTAAAACTGAGCTAATTATGATAAGATCCCCCGGTATCAGACTGCCCTGTGCCCTCTATGTTTATTAGCCCAAATATATTGTAACAACTTTCTGATGATAGTGGTCTGAAAGTCTTTCTGATGAACTTGTGTAAATATTAATCTTATAATTTCAGCTGACGGAAAAACTCGAAGATACCGATAAGTTTGAGAATCGAGGTACGTTCGTGAGTCAGCATTTAAGGAGAGTTTGTGAGTTTTCAAGTTCATTGTTTTCCTTTGATTTGAGCTGAATTGACCATTTGTCGGAGCTTTATATTCAAGATGTTAAAGTAGAGCAAGCAGGCGAATTATCAGCAATAGTTTACAACATCGTACGCGCATTGTGTTGAATATCGGGACAGCATTTCTACCATAATTAACATCAATTGTTTCATTTCATTTCCAGAAAAGCGACATTTAGTGGTAAACAGGAACACTGGAGAAACAGTTCTGCACAAGGCTTCTCGCATGGGCTATGACGTAGGTTCACGTGGTGCATCAGCTTTGTAGCTAACTTTAGCGCTTTTCTACGCTTATGCCATTTCACTCTTGGGTCTTGAATTGCAAATTGATTCGACAAAAGGCTAACTTTTGTTTTTATTTGAATCCAGTGCAACATTGATTAATCTGCACCATCTGCCTGCATCAACATGTTCTTATACTGTATATGCCCATATCAAGTTGTCCTCACCCTGCTTGTGGCTGCTTATTTCTGAGCTGTCGCAAGTTGTTTAGCGAACGTACTTCACATTAAACTATTTTGGATTAAAGGTGTTGAACTTCGTGTTATTTTATGTTTTCAGGAAACTGTGTACCACTGCATTCAACAAGGCAGCGATAGCAACGCTAAAGACAATGCTGGTTGGACGCCATTACATGAAGCATGTTCGCGGGGTCATGCTGATGTTGTGAGAGTACTGGTCAAGTATAATGCTGACGTGAATGCTTGCTCCAATGATGGAATCAGGTATTACATAAACTCTACCCCATTACATGCTTGTAATGCAGGTTGGGATAGGATAGCATAGGATAGGATAGGATAGGATAGGGTAGCATATTCAGCGCTAAGCTGATATCCATAAGGGTCCTTTGCTGCTGTTAATCTCCCAGAAGTAACTTTTTGCTTTTTGGATCAAATATAAATCGGTTTCACATGCAGTATGATATTATCGTGATTGTTATAGCGCTTAGAAAACTAAGCAAGTATTACATTAATTTCTTTCTAAGAAATGGTTTAACATCTTTTGCTTTAGACCAATTCACGATGCTGCGGACAATGGCAATACTGATTCACTTCGACTTCTTTTGGCATACGGCGCAGATCCTTTCATTTCCACGTACTCAGGTCGCTCTGTTTTAGATTGTGCTAAACTTGATGAGACGAAGGACTATATCAAAGGTTTGTATTTACACTGAATTTTCGGAAAGACTTTTCAGTTCTTTAAAAATAATAATCTATAAACTATTATTTGATAACACTATATGAATCTTGCAATACATAGCTACTAAGTTCTTTTTGTAGCATGTATTGGTGATATATATTTGAATGACGAAAGAAACAATATTGTCTTGCCTGATTACGAGGTAAGTGGAATGTGATTTGAATTGAGTTTTACTGTACTCCTAGTGCTGCGTACTACAGCAATGTAACGTCATTAATTCAGATCTGCCTAAACAATCTCGAGCAGTTTGTGTGCAAAATACTTAAGAAACAAGAACAAAAAAAAACAATGATCTCTGCGTCTTTTTTCTATTTCAGAACCGATGGGATTTTCGTGGCTCTTGCTCGTTTCTTGGTAAGTTCAATCCAGACGTCCCACATTTATCTATTGTAGCGCTTTGCTCATCCATATGGTAGCTCCAGGTCTCTTCTTCGAAAGCGATATGTAGCCTTGACATAATGTTAAAAGAAGTAAGAAATAAACTTCTTGAAGCTACAATTTCGACACGTTGTCCTAATATACTCATGCACATAAACTTGAAATCCTTCAAGTCGTAAACTTTGTAACCCACTTAAAATTCTTTAAATGAGTTCTAGCTACTTTTTTCTTTTTCGCATTTTCTCCAGTTTCGGCATTATCGTGCATATTTTGAACATCTTGTAGCCTAGTTTCGGATCCAGTCCACGTTTTACAATTGTAATGTTTTATTTCTTTCTAGACCAAGATCGTAAATACCTGGGAGATATTTTTGATAATCTACCAAAGCAACAACCCAGCAATTCAGTGGAAGTCGAATGGAGTGAGACACCTCATCTCCTCACTTATAGTCTTCCACTTGTCAAAGATGGCGTCGTCGTTGGGTAGGTAACCCAAGACTCTTGACAGAAATTATCTCTTGAAACTTGTTACACTTTTTATATGGTTTTCTGATTGACTTGTATTCAGTCGTTACCTTTATGTCCAGTGAACTACCGGGAGACTGAAATGAGAACTGCATACGCGAGGCCGTATGATTGCATGAAGCCAAATTGGCGCAGATTCTATAGTAAACCAAAAGTTGGTTCACTGTAAACTACGGACTGCTTGACATGCAAAATCTCGGACGGTAATATTTCTGTTTTCGCGAAAATGACGAAAGGTTCGCTTTTTGAACCGGGAAAAAACCGCTCTAATTGTTCTTCGACTCCGAAATTTGTTTTTATTTTGAGGTTCAGGTAATATTTTATGTAATTGTCACCTAATCTTGTCCTTTTGTACTGTGCCTGTTTAAACGTCTAAAACACAGGCCGAAGAATTAGTGTATTTTGACGCGCGCCAGCCGTGCAAGTACGTTTTGGCTTTCAATATGGCTTCAAAGATAGTGGCGAAGTTGTCCTTCCAGTCTCCTTAGAGTTCACTGGTTATGTCTCACCTGAACAAGAAGGGCGGGTGTTTGCAGGCATATAGATTGATCAAGTATGTAGTCTCGACGTTTCTGTTGTGTAATGGATGGCACGTTAGAAAAGCGTACAAAGAGTAGTCGAGTTGAGTTTACTACGGATACACGGCTCACTATTGAAATTGTATCTCTATATTACCTTGGAAGTGATGTTCATCGAGCATCAAAGAGTTCTCTTGAGAGCCTAGTGCGAGGAAGTGTACACCCTGGGACTCTGGGAAAGAGGATGTATGGGGTCCACGCTAAAGTAAGGCTCTTTTTATTTCAGACGCAAGAACTACATTCTACTTCAAGATTTGCAAGAGAGCTTGAACAAACCGCGACAGAATGTGGTGAGATTGCTGAAACGAACGAAAATCAGGGAAGTGGGTGGCGCAGAATTTCAGAAAGAAGTTGCCAGCAGTTATTTCAGCAGCACACGTCCTGCGGGCTCGGAAGAGAACAAAATTGAACTTGTACCGTTAAACTGGACGGTACGGAGTTTGTTAAAGATCAAATGTGAGCATCTTGCTTTATAATTGCGTTTGGGCGATTCTTGGCACTCGTTCATGTTTTGTTGATCTCGGAGTGAATGTGGAGGCGAACATGATGCTATTCTGTTCATATTATTCGAGGTTACTGACTGGATAATCCGTGGAGGAAAACGGTATTTTATATGAACAATATGCGATGTGAAAATATTAATGTACTACATTGCTTGAGGCAGTTTGTTGGTAGTGACGGTTATAGCTTTCAGATGATAACATATAGTGGTATTCATTCAATCCTATCAAACCCTATCCTGGACAACTGTCCCATTGTTTGTTATTGACCATGGAGAGAACAGGAGGGGAATGCAGTATCGTCAGTGGGAGAGAATTTATGATCAAACTGAGTGACTGATATTACCGGCGTTCTTTGCGACATCTATTTATAATCTGAATATCACTCTGCAAAGACTGCCTGTGGTGTAAAGGGAGTGCACTATAAAAAAGCTTACGCACAAAGTGCTGTTGAACTACTGTTACAGTTGTTGTAGGTCTAGTTTCTGTAGATAATGTGACGGCGCATATTGAGGTGGCCATCAAACTCAGCGTGTTTCATTGCATGATAAAATCAGAAAATCTCGCCATCTGCTGCTTCAACTGCGCGCGGGACTAAGTTTCAGAAATGTTCATAACGTGACACAGTTCTCCTTCAAACGTGAGCTTGACGCTAATCAACCTTATAGGCTATTTTAGGTTAGCAGCGCTCTGCTACGGACTCGCTGACCTACATTCTACTCTAGCTTGCCGAGCAGACAACTTGCACGTCAGTGGAACTACTGTATGGAAGGGCTAAGACTTTTATATGTATCTGGACAGAACACCTCTAATATTTGGAAAATCGAATTGTATTCGTTTTCTCTTTCTATATGCACGAAACACTAGTACATGCCAAGCCATAATTCATAATAATTGCTCTAGGACACATCACGCTCATGCAGAATGCCAGCCAGTTAGTTGCCCGATAACTATGGGGATAATTTATGGCAGGCAGAAGATAGAACTTCGAAATTAATTTACAGTGCATCAACATTTATTATTCATTTAAAAAAAATATGGAAACGTTTCATAAGCTGAGAGCCATCAGCTAAATCGACAGTCGATGTTACGACCAGTAGGGTTACGACGACGTGCTGAAAACGTGGATATCAGGTTTATCCACTGAGCTCTATTATATATCTGGAGGAACTGCTCTCAGGCTTTTCGTCTGATCAAAAGTGGG